>JAYKAV010002910.1:436937-586867 GCA_035582835.1 Phoebastria nigripes | reverse complement strand
GGGTGGATCCCATCCGGCCCCATGGAGCGTCCAGGTGGCGTAGCAGGTCGTTCACYGCTTCCTCCTGGATTATGGGGGGGTTTATCCTGCTCGCCGTCCCTGTCTTCCAGCTCAGGGGGYTGAAAACCCTGAGGGTGACTGGTCTGACTGTTAAAAGACTGAAGCAAAGAAGGTATTAAGTACCTCAGCCTTTTCCTCATCCTCGGTGGCAACGTTCCCCCCTGCATCCAATAGAGGATGCAGATTCTCCTTGGCTCTCTTTTTGTTGTTAATRTATTTGTAAAAACATCTTTTGTTGTCTCTTACGACAGCGGCCAGATTGCGTTCTAGCTGGGCTTTTGCCTTTCTGATTTCCTCTCTGCATGACCTAACGAGATCCCTGTACTCTTCTTGAGTCGCCTGCCCCTTCTTCCRCAAGTGGTAAACRCTCCTTTTTTTCCTGAGTCCCAGGAAGAGCTCCCKGTTCAGCCAGGCCGGTCGTCTTCCCCRCCCSTTCTTCTTACAGCACAKGGGGMCAGCCTGCTCCTGCRCCTTCAAGACTTCCTTCTTGAAGAACGTCCAGCCTTCCTGGACCCCTTTGCCCTTCAGGACCACCTCCCAAGGGACTCTCTCGACCAGTGTCCTGAACAGGCCGAAGTCCGCCCTCCGGAAGTCCACGGTAGCGGTTTTGCTGGTCCCCCTCCTTACTTCACCAAGAATTGAAAATTCTATCATTTCCTGGTCGCTAAGCCCAAGACGGCCTCCGACCACCACATCTCCCACCAGTCCTTCTCTGTTCGTAAACAGCAGGTCGAGCAAGGCCCCTCCCCTGGTAGGCTCCCTCACCAGCTGCRTCAGGAAGTTGTCTTCCACACACTCCAGGAACCTCCCGGACTGTTTCCTCTCTGCCGTGTTGTATTTCCAGCAGACGTCCGGGAGCATCCGAACTGAAAGGCTGTTGAATGCAGCCACTGTAGCATGATTTGGTTTTGTATCCAGTAAGTGAGAAAATGTATCTGCTAGACTGGACAACAAACTAGACACTCAGGAAAAAAACCTTGTTTGGGAATCCTGTGAGTACTTCAGTGTGGGGCATCCCAGCAGCCTGGGGTCTTTGGTACTTGTGTAGGTGGCTGGTGGTGCCTGTAGAAATGCGCTGAGGGAAACTAAATGTCTAAAGATTTATGTGCCTTCAGGATTAGGGACTGTTGGATAGAATTGTAAGAATATTCTGGATGTGGAAAGTCAATTTGTAGATATAACCCTTTTGATCAAAAATGTCATAGTTGTCATAAATATCAGCTGGAGCAGGTTGCTCAGGCAGTGTCCAGTCAGGTTTGGCATCTCTCCAGGGACAGAGACTCCATGTCCTCCCTGGGCGACCTGTTCCAGTGTTTGACCACAGTCACAGTAAAAAAAGTAATTTGGTACATTTAAATGGAATTTCCTTTATTTCAGTTTGTGCCCATTGTCTCTGGGCACTGCTGAGAAAAGTCTGGCTCCATCTTTTTGACACCAGTTCCCCTCCTACCATTTCAGATATTGATCCACATGGATAAGATTCCTCCCTGAGCCTTCTACAGTGCTGAGTAGAGAGGAAGGATTGAGCTTGGAGCAGGTGATCCTTGAAAATCAACCAGGTCTCTTGGACTCCTTTCCAGGGCTGTATCCCATGGGATTTTTCCAAACAGGTCCCTGAAGGGGCCAAAGTCCGCTCTCCTAAAGTCCACGGTTGTGATCCTGCTTTTTGCTTTTCCCCCTTCCTCTCCGGATCCTAAACTTCACTGTCTTGTGGTAACTTCGGCCAAGGCTGCCTCCAACCTTCATGTTCCTGACCAGCTGTTCTCTGTAGGTATGAGATCTAGCTGAGCATCTCCCCTCACCAGCTCTGACTGACTGTGTCAGGAAGTTATCTGGGTTCTGCAGAAACCTCCTGGATTGCTTGTCTCCAGCTGTGTTGTCCCTCCAGCAGATCTCAGGGTGATTCAAGGCCCCCAGGGAACAGGGCCTGTGAATGTGAGGCGTCTTCCAGTTGTCTGAAGAAGGCCTCATCTAATCCCTTGTGATCAGGTGGTCTGTAGCAGACACTCACCACAATGTTGCCTGTGTTGGTCTGCCCTCTAATCCTGACCCATGAGCTCTCAGCTGGGCCACCATGGATCCCAAGGTCGTTCCAAGGCATCCATGCCTTCCCAGTACTCTCCCACATAAAGCTACCCTTCCTCCCTATCCAGCCATGGCACTGCTCCAGTTGTGTAAGCTGTCCCACCACAATTCTGCGATCCCAGTGAGATCATAGCCCTGCAACTGCAGGTAGGCCTCCGATTCCTCCTGTTTGCTCCCCAGGCTGTGTGCGTTAAAGCTTTCAGCCCCTTCAGGGAGCCACCCTGATCTCCCAGAAGCGCTAGGAGAGCTCCCCATGGTGCTGTTGTCTTGGCACTTTTTGCCTATTTTGTGGATCTCCGTGGTCTATCTTGACCATATCACCCTGCACCCTTTGTTTGCCAAACCTTTGTCACTTGATGATGGGTCTGTGGGCCAGAGAGGCCTTGGCAGTCTCTCCATAACATCCCAGATCCAAGTCCCTAGCAAGCTGCAAACCTCCCCAGATGACAGGTCGGGTTGGCAGCAGGGAGTTTGCTGCTGTCAGTAGCTGCTGCCTCCTAGTATGGCTGCACAGCTCGGGTTTGGCAGGTGCAGGGGCTTCATGGGACACAGCTCCCAGCCCGCTGCCTGCTACCAGGGCACTGGCCCTGCTCTATAGATGCAGATCTGCAGGTGGAGCAGGARCTGTCCTCCTGGTGCCAGAAGTCACCAGCTCCCAGCCTTTGCCATCGTGGGAGTCTCTATTTCCCAACCCAATAAGCACAGGCTCTGCCTGCCCTTCCTGCATGGCAGTCTCCTTTCTGCTGTCTCTGATGGCCAGGAGAGGTTTCCTCCTTCTCATTGCAAACCAAGAGGACGTGACATGGTCTCCTGCAGCCTTCGGGATGCAAGGCAGGCAGCAGCACAGTGTTTCGGGCTCCGGCAGCAAGCTGGGGATAGGAACCTTCACGAGCCCATGAGTCACGGTAAGACTGGCCCCAAGCTACTTGACACTGTCGTGGGTCAGGTGTTTTTCTTCCATGTGCCCTGGTGCAGAAACTTAAGCACCTCGATAGAGATTTTGTCGATGCTGAAGGTGTGTACATTAGATTAAGTCTTCCCTGCGGAGAGGCACCTGCTTCATTTTGGCAGTCCTCCCTGCGGAAAGGGACTTGTTTTGTTTCGGTGATGCAACACAACGGGAAGATTTATTTTGGGGCCATAAAAGCATTTTCCTGTATCTTAAAACACTTTCCTTTTTTCACCTGGATAACAACCATCAAAGAAAACAACATTACATACCTCAACCTCAATTAAGCTCCTCCATTAGATACTTCACGTGTTTATGGGGAACAGAGAGGGAACCCAAACCACTTACAGGCAAGCTGTACTGTTCATTAAAAGCCACCCCAGGACAGACAGTTCAATCTGCTCCTGCAAATCTCAAGTAGGAAAATGACGCATTATGGATTTTTAGTGTTTTCCGATAGCATTTAATGTTTGCTAACGGGATGGGCTGTTAAAATGGGTGGGGGCAAGAGGAGGGGCTTGAAGCACTGTCAGTGCCGGCTTTCTTCCTGAGTGCCTGTTTGCTTTTTAATCTTGTTTCCCTTTATACTTTGTTTTGGCCATGTTCCTGCAGCTTAAACTGCGAGCTGTGAGATGGACCTGCGCTCTCTGAGGTCCATCCAGCCTTTGAAGCACAGCAATAATAACTGATGTATGTGGCAAAGGCTGGTGAAGCCAAGAGCTCTCCTACCTCCGAGGAGACCCGGATCACTTCCCTTAAAAATGAAAGCAAAAGCTGCAAAGTGCTCGGGGTGGGGGGGAAGGGAGGGTTAAGGGTGAACAAAAGGAAGATTTTGTTTGATTAAGGCTTTTTGTAATTATTTCCCTACAGGAAGAGCAGTAACAGCTGTGTAGATCTTGCAGGTAAGCTTGGCTGTGGTTTGGTGACAAGTAGAGGTGACCACAGGCCCTGCCCAAGGGCTCTGGTAGCGCCGCTGCCGGTGGCTCCCCACTGCGCAGGCTCGCGTGCCTGTGTGACCTCTGCTGCCGCAGACACTTTTTTAAATTTTCCTTTCCTTTTTTTTGGTCAAGTTTTCAGCCAGATCAGTGCCATTACAGGCTCTTCTTTCAGTTGGAAAGGGCCTGCCAGGACACCGTGGGGCGGTGGCCCATGTTAGATGGGTTTGGGATGCTCACGGACCCGAGCCCTGAGCAGGCTTCTGTGACTTAACAGCATAGCCTGGCATTTTGGGGGAAAAGCCTTGAATCGCTCATGGGCCTCTGGCTCCTTTGCAGCCTTGGCCGCTGTCACCAAATCCAGGGACAACCTTGCAGAAAGGTTAGATTGGCCCAAGACCCAGCTGAACCATAGATCTGAAAAATCCCTCCAGGGCTTGTCTCATTCTTCAGAATCTCTGTTGTCTTCTAAAAATTAAATCAAACTATTGCCCTGCCACGGTGAGGGTTGCTCTCTGTTGTCAGACCTTGGTGTTCTGAAGCTCTGGTACTCAAGTTCAAGGCAGCGATGATCATGGAAGACCACACGGACTGCCTGAACAGTCCAGGAAAATATGCCGCTGTAACAGCAAAGCAGTTACTTCAGTGGTCCATGATTTTAATTTCTGTATTTTATGTGTCAAGGGTTTATTCTGAGGATTGCACTTGGAATAATAGTAGGGGTTTGTTTTTTTCCCTTGTCAGATCCTGCTCCTGTGACATTCAGCATGCTTGTTTCCTGCAGCCAGCTGTTATCCACCCACCTAGGTGGAGACAGGGTGGATGATTTCATTGTCTAGCACTTTTATATCTTTCTTCCTTTCTCCAGCCTGTTGATGAAGCATATGGCTCCCAGCACCTGTCCCGGGGCCTTTCCTACTGCCATAATAGCTGTGGAAGACCAAAATAAAAGAAACACCCTAGAGTAGGTTTCTGGGCTAGATGAAAGACTATTGTTTAAAGAGAAGGCTGGTGGTAAATTCTTTAACAGCTTAGGATGTCTGCAGTCACTTCTAAAATCCCTTATCTACTTTTTTTTCCTCCTTTTTTTTGGTATTCATTACCCCATAAAGATTCCAACAGCAACCAGTGTAAATAGCTGGCAGGTAGAATGAGCCAGACTTTTACCTCCAAGCTACAGCATACTTCTCTCTTTTTAATTTAAATTTTGTAATTTTTTTGAAAGCAGCCAAACTTCACACCCTTCCACTATGGATTAATTACAAGGTTGGGCACATCAGGCTTTTGCTGTGTCAGAACAGAGTTAAACGTTGATGGGAGTTGTACACTGCTCCCTGGCAAACGGCAGCCTCCTCACTTCAACATAGACTCACAGACTGGTTTGGGTTGGAAGGGGCCTTTAAAGATCATCTAGTCCAACCCCCCGCCATGGACATCTTTCACTAGATCAAGTTGTTCAAAGCCTTATCCAACCTGACCTTGACCATTTCCAATGATGGGGCATCTGCAACTTCCCTGGGCAACCTGTTCCAGGGTCTCACCACCCTCATCGTAAAGAATTTCTTCCTTATACCCAATCTAACCCCTACCCTCTTTCAGTTCAAAACTGTTGCCCCTTGCCCTCAGGCCCTGGTAAAAAGTCCCTCTGTCTGTCTTATACACCCCCTTTGTATATCGAAAGGCCGCAATAAGGTCTCCCCAAAGCCTTCTCTTCTCCAGGCTGAACAACCCCAATGCACTCAGCCTTTCTTCATAGCAGAGGTGTTCCAGCCCTCTGACCATTTTCGTGGCCCTCCTCTGGACCCGCTCCAACAGGTCTGACATGGTGGGCTCCTGTGCAGGCAAATACCTTGTGTTACTTAAAGGGAAGATTATACTGGTTTCTAATTAGTCAATGAGGGAAAAAGTCAGTTTTATGCTTAGGAAAGCACTGTTAATGAACATCTGGGTAATGGTCTGATTGACTGCAAAGCCAGCCTGCCTTGGAGCTGGAGGCCTGATGGTTACCCAAGGCAAAACTTGCTGAACCTGCAGGGCCTGTTTGGCCGTGGTACCCTTGTTTACTGTCATGGGAGAGTCTCTGTGTGTGCGCGTGCGATATCGGGCTCATTTGCTATGCGGCATTGCAGCCGGGCTGCGCACGCTAAGCACATGCTGAGCGAGGACGGCAGCCCCAACAGTGGGAAGCAGCTCGTTTGTACCTACTTTGCCAATACGGTGCTAGACTGTCTCAGCGTTTCTGCTTCTCAGCTGAGGCAAACCCTCTGCTGCTTGGCTGTTGGCAAGCCTAGTTGTTGCTCCGCTCCCTGCCTTCCCATATGGTGGTTTGTTTAAAAATAAGGCATTTACAAGGAGCAGAAATTGTAAAAGTAGGCTACCCAGAGGGGGATTTACAGTAAACGCTAGATGAGGTAGTGTGCCTAGGTTGCAGTGAGTGAGGGCTCAACTTCAGGTTACTTGCTTACACACCCAGAGTGGTAAAAACCTAGAAATACGCTGGGTCCCTGCCTGGTTGTGGCTTACTGTGGCAGAATTCCGACTCCTGCAACTATTCCTCACTGATGAGGTAAGCGAGAGTGGCCGCAGGCTGCCCAGCTCACAGCACGGCAGGGCTTCCCTATGCTGCCCAGCTTGTCCTTGCTGGCCTGCCCCAGTGCCTCTCTACCAGGGAGGAGAAAGCAGATGGGTACTGGACTGAGTGGGAGGAAAGAGCAACTGCATGCTGGGCAGAACAGGAAGGGAGCTTGAAAAAGTGAGGAGGGACCCAACACTGGCACCTGCACCTTTACTGTGTCAATGTCTTGCTGGTACTCTGAGTAATCGACAGGACCTTTCAGCTCTTCTTCCTTTACCCTGGGGCTATTTCACCCTACACGCTCTCAGGAGCAAGCATGGACAGTACAACCACCATTCATTCCTCAGTGGTGCTCATCCAGTATCCCCTGGCACCTGCAGTGGGACATGACAGTAGATGGCAAACGGTAGTGGCAGAGACTCCAGGAAAACTCAGATGATGCACAACAGCTGGGTGCTGTGTCCTCATGTCAACCTCCTGCTCTCCTGAGCCTTTCTAGGATCAGGTCCTGGAGCAGTCAGGGCTTGTAGGCCTGCTGCTATTCCCACTTGGAGCAAAGCTGCTGTTGGTGCTGCTTGTCCACTCACAGTCACCTTGTTGCTTAGGAGGTCCCATTTTTTTCTAGCATGTGCAGCCCCTAACATTTGAAGGGCACACATTTAAAAAAGGGTGTTGGGGGAAGACAGGTGGCTGCTTGTGGCCAAGTGGTCCTGCTTCGAAGTACATCAATATCATGCCCATGCAATGTTGGATACGGAAACAGCAGAAGGGAACAAGGTAAGTCATATTCTACTATGTTGGAAGTAAATTCTGATCACTTAAGAAGGCCAGAAAAGTTACTTGAAAAAGTTACTTGTTAGTTTTCTCCATGAGCTGTTCAATTCCCAAGGCGCACACTCCAATTCCCCTGAAGCAGCTGTTCTTAGATTTGTAGAAACCTCGACTCACCAAAATCAATTACATCAACTTTAATAAACTTCCCGATAGAGGCAGTTAATCAATTACTACTGTTTTCATCTGCCATAGGAGTTCTGCAGCTGTTTTTATTTTAAAACAATCCACTACTAAACCAGAATATGCAACTGGAATGAAGCATATTAAATCAAGATGAACGTTATGTGTGTAGAACAATCAGTCTGTAATTTTACCAGGATGATGAACTACCCTGTTGTCCTAACTACTGCTGAGCCTGTATGCACATCACAGAAAATCCTCTCACAATGGCACTGGGGCTTGGAGTTACTCTGCAGCCTAGGCTGCCGAGAAGTGCATGCCATACACTTCATTAGTAGTAGGGAAGTATTGTTCGTAACTCTGCAATTAAGACTTTTGCCTGAAAAATGCCTATTTGCAGGATGTTAGCTTTCTTGCTCTAGTTTTCAACTTCAATAAATGTTCATGATGATAATAATGCATTGTACATAAGGATTTCAATTGCTTTTCTTCAAGCAAAACTAATTATATTTTAAATACCTCTGCCTTCTGTTTTCATTTGAAAGTGTGAAAAAATTGCATAGGCTTAAGACTAAGAATTCAAAGCTAATGTTAATTTCAAAAATTACACGTTACTTGAAATCAATGCATAATATGAACTAATTGGTATTGCAGTTGCGGGGGGGAAGGAAACAACCCCTGCAGTCATGGTTTCTCTTGTGTAAAAGGGATGATCATTCAGATGTTTTTTTCTACCTAAAAACATGATGAGGATTCAGAACATCTTTAGCTGAACTTGTGCAATGCTATTAATTGTCCCAATCAAGACAGATTTTTTTTTTTTTTTTTTTTTTTAAATCCTGGAAGTCTAGAATCTGTGACCTAAAAACCAAAACCAAACATTTTCTGAGTCTTAAAGAACAGTTAATTAGCTGTTTTGAAGTCATTACAGCCTCATCTTTGCTTTTAGCCTAACTGCTTCAGCACTAAAAATGCTAGAGTGGATTGTCCACAAGTGTTTTAGCAACTATCAAGACAAACATAATCCAGAGCAAGTTTAGCAACCACAGACTTGCTTAAAGTTGCAAGAATCTGTTTAATGATTTCAGTGGTAACCAAACTGGGCTGAAAGGCAGCCTGTCTATCCCTTGAGCTCCTAACGTTTTTGGCATTGCAGATAATTAGTTTGAGATGAAGGGGATTTCAGGCAAACATCCTGTGTCATGAGTGCAAACTAGCACTTGTAAGCGTAAGTGCACCTCAGCATAAACCTTAGGTATTTCCCAGTTAATCCACTGGGATGGATTAAGATGCCTTATTTACTGCCAGAGACTGCGGTCCAGAGTCAGGAGTTCAGGCTCCCCTCTAATGCTCAAGAAAGATATACATCTCAGAAAAGTCGGCTTATTGAGCAAGGAGCCGCCAGTACAAAACAGTAGGAAATACTGTGGAAGGAATCAATTTTTATCTTTAGAAAGTTAGGCATCTACATCAGCTTCCATGTCTTAATTACCAGCCTCAGTGCTGGGGACCCAGGTGGGCTGGGTACTGCGCAAAGAGAAGACCAGACCAACCTTTCCCATTATACATGAAAATACACTGCTAAACATCTGAAAAACTTCTCTGGCAAAAACTGAAGTACCTTGAGACTTCCAGGCTATGGGGTGGGATTTTGAACACTACAGTTTTGGACAGAGGTACTTAAGACTTGCTGAGGATTCAGTCAGATGAACTCCAGTCAGACCAACCCCCCCATCCACTGATAGCATGTAGCTTTTTAGCTAGGAGGTATCAAATGCACATTGATGCTGCTCAGTGCGGCTATCAAATGATGTTCTGCTGCATTTGAGAAGCAGGAGGTCAGTTCGGTTAACTTCTATATTTATATAGTTATTTTCAGGTTTCCAATGCAGGTACTCAGTTATCTAATAGACCATGAGGCAAGGATTAACTAACTGAGTGTACAGTTAAGTGGTAGTGAAAAACTTCACCAACATAAAAGGAAAATTAACCGAATTAAAAAAGGCGAAATTGCAAAGCAGGTCTTACACGTTACATAGAGCAAATATGCAGGACTTATGATCTTAAGTGGCTGCTGACACACCCTTTTTACCTTCCTTTGCTGTAAAAGGAGAGTGGGGAGGCAAAGGGACACCGAGTGAGTTCAAATTTTCTTACTGTCCTACTAGATTACTATTCAGAAACAGCATGAGGTAATGATATGAATTATTAGGTACTGCCTAAAAACTGGTCATATGTTTTATCTTCAGATAAATTTAACAGCACACCAGCATTCCAGTGGGAATAAAAGGTCTTTTTTGTCAAAATCATTTATTAAAGAGTTAATGTCATAACAAGCTCAAAATAACACATGCTTCAGAAGTAAATTGGGTGAAAAATACTCCAAACAGAAATATGAATGTTTTGAAGGCATAGTAAAGCATCAGTTGCAAGAAACTTCTGCAAACAGGTACAAATTCTGTTGGTGCAATGGAGAAAAACCTCAGAAATGAAGCCTGCTGGGCATGACTTCTGTTTATGTAGTGCAGTTTGTCTAATAAGTTAAATCAGAAAGGGCACAATTTCCATTGCTGCACAGACCCAAATGTATTTCTTCAATAATTAGCCCCAGCACAGATTTTTCACTGTGAGTACTAACAAAACAAATTTAGCTGACATCTTAACATAGCAGTTATATATATATATATAATATACATGATAGATGTTTGACTCATGCAGCCTCCTCAGTTACATGATTTTTTTTTTTTTTATTTACTCAAGAAACATTATAAAAAAATAGCTTTGCAATTTGTATTTCACTCCAGTGTTAGCTCCGCATCACCTCAGGCAAAGACAGTGTTTCAGCAGATAATCTAATTTGGCAAGAAATCTGCCCTAATTCTTAACCTCATTTTTGTAAATCCACGTAGAAAATAAATGTGAACTCTTTATACAAAACAAGAGCAAATAACTGTACCTATATAAAAGGGGATTCGTTCCCTTTAGTTTTATTATCATGGCACATACTTTATAGTTTCACAACAGCATACTAATTTTCATTTAATTTTTTTTAAACCCCAAAATAGTGTTGATGAATGGAAGAATGTGAGTTACCATAGGCAGCTGACTCATGCATTAAGCAATTCATGTTCTTTATCAGTTTTCCCAACAGCATCAGGATTGGATAACGGGTCAAGGTCAGCAAAGAGACTGAACCAGGCAGTCAAGTCTTTAGGATTCTTTGTAGGTTCTGGAAAAAAAAAAAACACCAACAAAAAGAAAAAAGAAAAGTACAGACTTGTCAGCTATTTTAAAACAAAACTGACTGAATGTTTGACTGAGGTCAAACAAACGCCATGCTATTGTTTAATTTATTACTAAGGGCACTTCTGACAAGAAAATCAGAATGAGTAATGGCATTTTAAAACACTACCTTTAACAGAATATGGAACTTTAGTAACAATGAATGTTTTACATCTGTCTGCCTGTGTATTTTATAGGGCTCCTGCCATGATAAGTACAGGAATGCTTTAATTAAAAATAGAAACAATCTTGCTCTAGCTTTGTTTCATGAAAGTTATTTTATTTGTGTGTGCACCTGCATGCCTGCAAAAAAGTAAAAGGAAAGTGAAGGCAAATTTTACTTTCAAACTCTCTTACAGGACTAAATTCCTTTGCCTAAATCCAGTTCATGTGACTGTTCTGTCCCCCCTGTATACGACCACACAAGGTCATTACTCATTTGGAATGAAGTTTTAATGGGAAGGTATTGGCTGGAGAGAGGGGTACATTTGATAGCGAGTGCCAAGTACAGCTTCTAGTATTAGGGTGTATTTTTTGATGGATATAAAAAAATGTGAACCAGGAATATGTTCCAACAGCAGCTGGACTGTTGCATCTATGTGTCTGTATTGACACAGAGGTTTCACAGAGGTCTCCTACCTTCTCTTATTCCAACAGGGCAGATGTTCAGGTTAAAGCGGTGACAGCTTTGGCTGGTATAAAGAAGGTACATCACCACTTGCTTTGTTTTTTGTGACCCTATGCTTAACATGTATTATATTGATAGTGAAATAAGATGTATTCTTCCACTCAGTGAGATAATGTTGCATGAAAGCATTCCTTGTGACGCAAGGAATTTATGGACAAAATAGGCTCTGCCTGGCATGACTTTCAGCTTAGTGTCTGCAAGGCTGGAGTATCTGCCACTTTCATAGACACAAATTTCAAAGTAGCTGAAGGCTGTTCCTTTTTCTGGTGAAGATACTGTGGCTGTGGTATCACACTCATTTCTAAAACAGTTTCCAAAACACCTTAACCCTCTTTTTTTCTGCTGAGCTGAAAAATGTCAGTCTTTTAATCCCGGGAGGCCGGGGAAGGAATACACATTGCTCCTTTCTTCTGCACTGAACATCTTTGACGTAGCTTCTGATCAAATGTGAATGCACAGAATAGGCTACAAACTGGCAATAAGGATTCAATATATTCCTGGTTCACTTATCCAGAAAACCCTAGTCAAAATCAGCAGGGCTTTGTCTCCATAGATGGCAGGACTATGCACTCTTGGCTCAGTTGCAAGAAGTGAATTAAGTTTCAAACAGATGATTACTGATATGATGTATGTTACCAACAAAATTTGCAATTAGGGCTCTTCTGCCTTATCAGTAGCCTGTATTTTAGCCACAATGTCCTCCTAGAGCTTCAAAACACTGTTTAGCTTAGACAAAGTGCATGCGGATGCTATTCTGTGTGACTCAAAATTAAAGTAGCAAAAGAAATTGTAGTTTCAGCTCCCTCATTATATAGTAAATTACTCTTTTGACATACTACTAGCACTGAAGCCTACCAAAAAAATACACATACACACATACATCATACACATAATCAATGCTGAAACAGAGTAATTCATTAGTGAGCACAAGGTTCTTGACATGTAACTACTACAAAAATAGGTTTTATTATGATAGAGTAACTAAGAAGACTGGAAAGATAGAAGGGTCACAGCTAAAAAGGAAAAGCAAAGTAACTGAAAAAATACATGACTGTATCACCTTTCACAGGCGTCTTGTTGGCATTCACATTCAGGCTGTTTGGTTTCTGTGCTGGCTGTGGTATAGACGGTGGGCTCACACTGTTAGCTGCCCATCCTAAAATTCAATAATACAGCAGCATTAGTGTGAAGAATTACTTTGTTAACTCCAATGCCCCATTGTCCGGCAGCACAATGCACACATCAGACGATGGAGCAGAATATTACGTTTGGTTATGGCCATTCATATCTTTCCTCGTGGACAAGAAATCAGCAGTCAGATGCTGCAGACAAGCAACATCCTTCAGAAAAGAGTATCTGTGGATCAGTTTCACCATCTCCAGATTCAGGCAACTGTACTCTTTTCAAACCTTTAACCTGGCTAAAAAAGATTTTTTCTTGTTTCTTTTATCCAATCACAGTTAATACTTGTTCACAGAAAGGCCAGTACAGTAATCAAGTCAAGCATAGCTGTAGCGAGAAGAATACCACTTACATTTGGGCGAAAATATCACACATACTAAACATTTTTTCCATCTTTCCTTACTTTTAGAGTTCCAAAGACTTTCATTTCATCAACTATTCCAGAAAAGAAATATTTAGAAACCCTAAACTTTTTATTTAATTTTGAAATGATTAATTCTGAAAAAAAAAATTTCTTGCAAAACACTGAAGAATTAAATTCAAGATGCACTACTTTGAGTTAACTTAAAACTAGGTTTTAATGGAGTATTTTTTTGTTCTTCATTTGAAAGGATCTTCTCAGCAGGGAGAGAGTAACTATGCAGGAAAAAGTGAAACTGGGTATTCACAATTTTTTGTTCTTACATGCATATTCCATAGCCACAAAAAAGTAATGATAAATACAGTTAATGAGGTCAGATGAGCTAGGCTGGCAAAACGAACTAGGGGTGGCGTACCACGGAAACATATTAGGAAAAAATGGGGCATTTTTGTCTCTGGCTTAAGATATCTAAATTCTTATGCTTTATCATATTTAGAGGACTGGAGGTCATATTTCTAGTTTCAATAATATCTCCTTTAAGTGTGTCTTGATCAATTATCCATCCATCTCAGGGATCTAGTATATTTAATTCTGCAGTATCACGAACAAGATATTCCTCTGTGCATACAGCCAGCATTTCCTTATTCAGTCTCTTTTTTTCTACAAGTTTATGATCTCACAGCCTTTTCTACTCTCTTTGTCCTTCCTCCCTTTACCTTCTCCTCTTTTGAGACCCCTGTCAGATATTGGCACCCAGTGTCCTGACAGTTACTGTAACAGCCACGTTAAGTCTGACACAGAATTTTTATTAAATACTTTCATACATGAATTATGTTTTTAGTGTCCACTCACAGTAAGCTACAGAGAACAACTCTGCCTTTCAAAACCAAACTGCAGCCTATCAATTTGAAAGCAGTTGTTGGCCCTAAGCCTGTTCTGGTTTGCCTGTTCAGAGGATAGCTTTATTACGTGACTAGCCAAAAGATTATCGCCAAGACAGCAAGGAAACCAAACAGCTTACTTTTCAGCTAGCATCTTCACAAACATTACCACAATTAAATTTAGAAATGGAAATGGTGAGCTGCACATTTTCTTACCAACTAGAATATATGTACATGTAGGTAAGATAAAGAAGAGCCCTTAGTGGTATGAATAAATAAGTAAATGAGGCCATAAGCATCACAAAAGAGAAAGGCAATGCTCTGTGTGAAAAAGTAGAAAGGCAACCAAACTACAAAGCTGTATCTGGACGGGAATCTAAAAGATTTGTTGGGAGCATGCTTTGTTTCTTTTATATATATATATATATATACACATTTATATATATTTTAAACCAGCACCTGGTAGTCCCATAGCAATTCAAAGTCCCATTGTGCTAGATCCTGCCTATAAATACAGCCAGAGAAAACTCCGAGCTGGGAATTCCTGACCGTTAACAGTTTATAACCTGCATAGCATTGTGCCTGTTTTACAGATTAAGATCTGAGGCAGAGAGAAAACAAAGCCCCAAAGATTTATGAGTGTGCTTAACGTGAAATAAGTAAGTAATCCCACTGAAGTTAATAGAAAAGTTAATGTGCTTAAAAGTTAAGCATGTGAGTTTTAAGAATCTTTATGGTCTTAAGGCTAAATTCACGCAGGAAGTATGCAACATTGAGGCTCCAGTGTAGCACCTCACACTGAATAATTATTAAGCAATCCTACCAATTAGGGGAAAAAAAAAAGTGTAGGATATGTATTACAAGTCCTCAGTAAAAATATCCATAATTCATATATTCTAATATTTTCAACTTGTATGTTTAGATATGTTTATACTGCAGTTAGTATTTTGTTTAAAAAAAAAAAGAAAAAGTCTCTGTTTCCAAATTAATTGACAAGGYCAAATCATGAAAGAAGTGCTGTGAAATCAATCCAGTTTAAGATTAAAGTTGAGATTTCACAAGATATAAAATGGACAGAATTTCACCTTCTGTTAAAAAATAAGAAACAAAAAACTTAAAAAGAAAAATAGCCTATGAAAGTCAGTTTAAATAATGCATTTTACTTGGCAACTAGAGTCAGCTGGGAACATGCTGATTATCAGATACAATCATTCAGCTGATTAGCTGTGACTTCTCAAATGCCAGTAGATCAATTACCACGATCTTCTGCCAAAACCTTGGAAATCCATTTGAAAACATCAACATATTTTATTCTTCCAATACATATTTATTCTTTTTCTTATTCAACAAGATTTTGGGATACCATGTTGACTGGAACGGATTTTCCATTTCTAGTGTTTCTTGAATGCAACATACTGAGTTCTGATTTTGAAGTGCTAACAGTGCAGCCAATGCCAGTGTCTTGTGCAAATGAGAGCAATAACAACAACCTCAGAAAAGGATACCCAGCCCTGTTTGCCATTTACACCTCAAAAATATTTTTCCTTCAAAAACATCTTTACATTTAATAATATGTAAAAACTCTGGAAAAAAAAATCAATCCCATAATATTTCTGTTGTTATTTTCAGTAATTTGCTTAAAATCTGTTTATGTCTCTCTATCAAGAAAGGTGTTTTTCATTGTTCCTTTTTCCCCTTTCAATAGGTACCATGTCTGCTTCTGGTCACAAACTGTTTAATTTGACAACGCAATGCCTAAACCTCCTTGATTTTTTAGCTCATATTTTATGAGGCCAAATCCTACACTCTTCCAGTCCCTCTTCACTCTATCAATCATACTCATATAGGCATGTACCTCATCATAAAAATACATCTAAAACTGTGCATCATTGCAAATGTCAATCCCCCAGTTTCCATTAAGTGTTGAAGTCAGTAAACCCAAATATCTTGCCTTAGGGGTGGTGGTGGTAACTGTATTAATTATAAGGTAAATTTGACTTTCTTATTCTTGCCAAAATGCCACAGGTCATTTTACATCATGTATGATTGTATCAGTTGCATGGGTTCCAAGAAGTAGTCTTCAGGATGGAATCAGTCTGCTAGTCTTTCCTACAACACTCTTCCCCAAATGAGATTTAAATTACCTGGGACAGAGCCCAAAAAGGTAACCTCCTTCTCCAGCTTGCAAAGCCCTAGGAGAAATCTAGCTGGACTGTGGGGAGGATGAAGGTAGTTGCTGTTGGCTGGTTATCACCAGCCTGCCTTCCTCCCTCCCTCCCTTCCTCAAGGCCAAAGCATCAGCAGGAAAGCTCTGCCCTAGGTTCCCCTCTTTCCTTTCCTCTCCCCTCAGCAGCAGCTTGTAAAACCCAAGAAAATGAACTGCATAGAAGAAAGGGGAGAGAAAGAGTTGCATCAGTAGATAACCTGCCTACAAGAGGAATCCAACTGTATCGTTGCTAGGATGAGACAACCCATTCTACCTTACCCACATCCCTACACGCAACAGTATGGGATGCATTGAAAAAAACCAAAAAGGAATGAATGCAATCGATTTTCACTAAGTTGTTTAAAAACAGTATTCCCAGACAAAATACAGTAATCATTTTTGGTTCTTTGGCCCCTTAAGAGAGACAGCAGTTGTGATTTAAACAGTAAAACCCACTCGAACAGATTTTCTGTTACAGAAAAAAAAATGTCTCAAAGGCCTACAGAATGTTTCAGGAAGGTCAATGAAAATATTCAAGATGGTAATTTTGACTTCAGGTTTTAGGGTACTTTGTTCACAAACACTGAATGAGCAGGGCTAGAAAAACAAATATGCTACTCACATGTTTTTCTCCAGGACACACTCTGCTTTAACTTCAGGGTTTCTGTAGCTATGGCACAACATAAGCTGTCACCACACTTCTACATAGCAGAAAACCATACTCTAAAACCTAAAACCAAAATGCTAACACAACAAGATGAGCTCTCACCATGTAAAGACGACTGCAAGTCATTCATGTTTTGGTCTAACAGCTGTGAGGGCAAGAAGCCTGATGGTGTTGGTGCCACAGATGAAGTGTTCTCCATATCTCCAGCTGAAGAGTTTATGGTGAGATCAGCAAGTGCAACCTGTCCAAAAACAGCTGTCCACTCTTTGCTGAATTCCCCCTCGTCCAGGGAGGAAGCGTTGAGGATCTCATTCAGTAATACCATGTCATCCTTATCACCAGGTTCTGACTCCAAGGACCTCACAAACTGATCCTTTGAAGCTGTCTCAGAACAAGAGTCAAGATAAATCATTTTTTAGACAAACAAAGAAAAGAAGGAACATTTTTAAAACATCCGATCTAGGTTTTGTATGTTAAGTGAGATGGAATATTTTTGCGTGAATATTTGTTGTTTTCTCTTTTAGACCCAATTCTCTTGGACATCTGGGCTTGTAGCTTATGCAACAAGTAACTCCTTGGTTATCTTAGATAACCTCACTGCTGTTAAGACTCATTTATCATTAAAAATAATAAGTATGCGTAAAAAATCTATTAAACACCACACCAAAATCGTCACATAGTCTAATATTTAAAACATTGGAGAAGACTACTTTTATGTTGCTTTTTGAAGCATTACATAAAACTGTCAAAAAAAATCAGATTGGTATAAATTGAAAATAAGTAAGAGTTGGGGATTATTCTAGAATTTTGTGAGCACATACTTAAGATGACCTTTTGACCAATGCTTGACTTATTGGGGTATTTCCCCATGAGAACATAGAGGTTACTCTACATAGAGTGAGATTTCTACACTGCTCAATGCTGTAGTAACTTTTTTTTTTCCTCTCTTAGGCTGCTGAGAAATAATGAAGCCACTTTCCTTCTGATTCCCCTTGCTAGTTTTTCTAGCACCAGAACTGCAACTGAAGAAGCTCTTAGATCATTCGAGCCATTACTCCTTAAAAACAATTTTTCCTATTTTAGAAATGTTAAATAGCTATATAAAATACATGAAGCTTGTAACCAGAAATGTAATCCTTTTCTCTAGCTTACAAAATATTTGGAGAGTGAAAGAACTGTCAAGGAACCCCAAGTGTTATTTTACTTGGAAACATTTAGAGCTCCACTGTGGGAGTATGCAGAGGACAAAAATGGTGGTTAACAACGTTGATAATGTTACGTTACTGAAACCCAGATCAGTTTATCTTAATTATGCTCGTTTCAAACTTGTGGTAAGGCACAGAAGCAACTTCAGTTTTCCAAAGTTCGGATAGATCAGCTGAGCTCTGCCAGTTGAATACAACTTGCAAAGATGTTTTTAACCCTTCTAGGTTGGGATAAAAGGTTGACAGTAGCAAAGTGGTTGCAACAGGCCATTTTATTTAAATGCAACAGCCTTCTCAGGAAAGTTCCTTTTTAATAGCTGTAATAATCTATAATGAAATGGCTGAAGTTGAGTCAGAGGAGAAAAAAAAAAAGCACAAAACTGTGTTTTAAAATAGGCTGATGAGTCAGCATACACACCTACGTACTAAGAAACAAATAAACCAACACATAATGTAAGGATTTTATTCATTGCTGAAGTCAGCTCTGAGATTCAGCTCCTTTCTAATTCACATTTTTATATACCTCTGTACTCTCTGACAGGGCCCAAAAATTAGAAATAGAAACATTACAAACACATCAATTCTCCTGATGTTCCCACTAGACTGTAACTAAAATACCATAAAAAACAATTTGTTCTCATGAATTTTCAGGCTGCTTTCCCATGTTCAGAAAACACCAAAGAATGTTAACATTGTCCAAGCACCTACAATTCCCCCAAGCTACTCAGCAGAGGCAGAGGGGTAAATCCTTCTGTAGGGGAAAGACACTTGCTATTTTCAAAGGCACTTAAGAACTCTGACCTCTATGGGGCATCACCATCTCAAAGCTGCTTTCAGGAGGCCCCTTCATGAACTTGGAAGGCTTACAGGGGGAGATGCAGGGAGAGCGTCAATAGTAACAGATCTGCTAAGACATACCGCCAACACTGTACCTAACCACAAATGACATTTACTATAATGGAACAAAGGCTTTGCGGCAACACATCTCAGAGCAAAGCTCTACTTCATCTCGGTATCCCACTGCTGTAGTCCCATTTTTACTGGGGGAGAAAGTACAACATATCGTTTACATCTGAAGAGCAGTTAGGTCTTGCTGTAGTGTGTACGACCGCCTGACATCAGAGGAGTGACATATTTCTTGTCTCAGCAGTCTTTCTGATCTTCCTGCAGGGACGACGCACCCGGGGCAGTGGACGATAGGGTGGTGCTTATGCTCAGGCTGCCTCGAGTAAGCACCAGAAAGTTCTACTCTTGTTTGCAATAAAGGTTATCTTGAAACCAGTCTTGCTTATCGACATATTACTCATGTGGTATCTCTGCTAGATTACTAGAATGATAAGGACTTTCTCACCTCACCCGTAAATCTGCTATTACTTCTTTTCCTGTTTCTCTGTTTTCACTGCCCATTTTCACAGTCAAAATCGTTTTTTGTCTGCACATGCTGCCCCTAACCTTATAAATGTCCATGAAAAAAACCCCCAAAACTCCCAATAAAACACTGAAAAAACAATGTCACTACACTCTTTGTTGTAGTTGTTTGAACAAGCCTCTAGCAATGCTCATATTCCTTTGCAAACATGCCTTGTTTTGCTGGTATTTAAAAAAATTAAATGCGAAGAGAAACTAAAAATATTTACAGTGATACATGATAGGAAACACAGGATAAAGACTTCCTTCTGAAACACACACAAAAGTGTACCTCTAACTATACTGCTGCACTTAAAATACAATATTCATTAGCCTAAAGCTAGCTAGTGTGTAAAATTAGGGTAAATGGCTGATATTGTAACATTAACATAACCATCCTTACCTGATGTAGCCACCCACAACTGCTTTTGTATTGATTTAACTATTTGACTAAAGAAAAAAAAAATAGCCTCCTAACTGACATAGCTAAACTTGTATGACCAATAATTGTATGCATTATCTCCACTAAGAAGGTCCAACAAGGAATGGAACTGAGTAAGGGGAAAACCAGAAGAAAAAAGGCCGCTATCAGACACGCACTGACCTTTTTTATTAACCACAGAAAAGAAATCATCACTACCTTCTCTATCCACAGATTAAGGCTGCCTTCTGCACAGGCAGCTGAGGAACCTTCCCTGTTTCTGCCTTCATGGGTGATTCCCCACATGGGTAATTTCCCCACATTGCAAGAGACTGCCCATGGCAAATCCAAAGTCGAGGTGTTTGCAAATGCTCTCTTCCTTACCCACCATGAAGGCAGTGCCTTAAATAACCCCAAATTACACTCTCAGTCTGACTGACTAAACTGCACAAAGGGATTTTTTTCTTTGCTTCTTTACTTGCTTTTTCAGTTGCCACAGTTGTTTTTGTTATTGACTTTTTTTTTACTCATTCTTCTGAGATATATGAGCGAAAAGCAAATGAGAAATTATAGGCAATACTCTTACTACATATGAAAACTCAATATAAAACTTTTAGCCAGATCTTTCATATGTTACATGGCAAAACAGTACCCTTTGGAAAAAAGCAGCACATCCCCTTGCGCTGCCACTGATCTAACAAAAGCATAAGGATAGGAGTAGAGCCTGGAATGAAAGATTGCTTTCGCATGTGTGTATGAGAACAGCACAGCAGATTTAATTAACTATCCGGCTGAAAGAAGTCACCAGTTCTTAAAAGGACTAAATCATTTGTTTCCGATACGTACATTTCTGATATAAAATCTTGTGGTTACTAGTGTATTGCCAAGGGTTGTGATACAACAACTAAAGAACCAAAAATAAAAGTTTGTGAAATGTTATAGGAGGGGTAAGGTTTACAGTGGAACCTACTTCAGTGGGGCAAATATGATATAGTCCGGTATACCTAACCTTGAATCACCTGTTACAATACGTTTTATCCCCAGTAAGGTTTACTTCACATTATAACATCAGGAATAGTGCCTCTGCATGTACATGAGGTTGAGTTTCCTTTAACACTGTTTAAATACTGAAGCTGAATAATTTCATTCAACCTTTCAGATTATGAAAACAATTAAGATCTAAGATTAAAATTATACTTGGTGCCTGTAATTGAAAAGCAGATGAAACAGACATGCACAAATGTTTCATACCATTTTCTTCAGGTTGCAGGTCTAATAAGTCGTCTATGGCACCTAAGAGCAAAAAAAAAAAAAAAAAAAAAAAAAAGAAAAAAAAGAAAAGCAACAAAGGAAGATCTGCAGTACACTGACAATCAGTATGTATACATCTAAAGGTAGTTTTCTTAAGTCTCTTCACCTGAGTTCTGCTTGTGGTTACAATTTCCTTGTAAGGTGGGTATGACATCCTTGCCATCGTCAGCTGTAATCAAGATCCATAAACATGTCAAATTACACTTGGCACAAGACCATGCTTATAAACAATATCACTATAAGATCAACATGCAACCGTTGTTGGTATTCATGTTTAAGATGAACCTGGTCACAATGGATGAAAGACCCAAGCTATAAGCATTTCTAAGAAGTGAGGAAAATTTCTGAATAATAACCTGGAGGGGGGGGGATCTTCTTTGAATCACCGCCTGACACACTAGCCCATTTCCAGGCTGAGTGCACCCAACTGAGGCAACTGCAAGAATCAGACAGGTCTCTGCTGTCCTCCAGAAGCAGAGATACTTCTTTTAGAAGCTTGTACTTACACAGGAGAGAGCACAAAGTGCCCAGAACCTCATCAATCCCTAAATCGCCTTCCTTGACAATATATTCTTCCTCATGACACCAACTCTGGGAATGGGGAAAAGGAATCTTCCCCCAAAGCACCCCAGGTCACGATATAAGCAATAGCACCTCTTCTCCTGCAGGAAAATAAATGGGCTAAGACCAATAGGAGGGAAAATGTATAGCTGAGGGTTATAGGCTATCAGAGGTGAAAAAACACCACCGTGCCCCAACTGTAACTACCTTAAGTTCTGAGCAAGTTTCTTAGATTAGACATGGAGTCAAAACAATCATCTAGATTCCGTCTATCAGTGAAGAGAAAGACAATTCCCTCAGGTGATTAATCCCATTTAAGATATGTAGCAAAACAGGAGGGATGAGTTACCTGCTGAACATGCCTTTCTCTCCCCATTAACTGTTGAGGAAATCTAGCTTCTACGCAAGTAAGTCTGTAGCTCTAAAGGCAAATGAAGGGGTTGGTCACAGTATTGCCAGAACTGGAAGGCAGATCTGCTGGAAGCCTCAAGCTTGAGGCTGGAAAGAAGAAATAAAATTCTCTATAGGGGAATAAAAATTGAATGCCAAACCCTTTCAAGAGAAACTTCAAGGTGTGTTCAGAACTAAATGAAACAGAACAGCTTGCTGTTTGAATCATTTTAACAAGGCTTTGCTAGGATAATGACAGAAATGTGCTACCAGCACTAGAATCAGCTGGTCATTTAAGGACCCATGATCACATCTGATTACACTCTATATAGATATAGATAGGAGAGGCATAAACACACATGGACAAATATACATGATGCTTCTATAAAAGGACAATGCACAAAGCTAAAGGGGAAAAACCCAACCCTAAACTGACTGGCGGGGGAGGGGAGGGGGAGGGGACGGAAATCAGAAGTAGTTCATGAAAAGTGGGATATGGATGGCCACAGTTCTGTAAAGAAAAAAGTACAACTGTTGCTGAAAGCCTGCCTTAGTTCAGTGGTAAACATGATGGAGCCAATCTTAAAAACATCCACAGTATATTAAGGTAAAATGCAGAGCAAATGATAAAAAATTGGAAGTTATGACGTAGAAGTAGTTGATAAGGAAAACTAAGAAGAAACACAGCTCCATCACTAGTAGCACTACATCTGTATTACTTTAGTACGTACAGAGTACTTTAAGAAAAAAAAAAAAAATCTTAGCAATGGCACAGACCCACTAGTGTATGGAGATGGAAAAATTTAGCAGAGCAGGCAAAAGTGTTCTAAAATACTTCAGTTCCTTTTAGGGGCGATTAAGAAAGAGACAGAACAAGGTATTTATATTACGGACAATTGTGAAATATTTTACAGCCCGTAAGTAACTGAGATTCTAGAAAATATCTGCTAAGAAAATATAAGTCAGATTTTGTATCCAAGAATATTAAAATATCTCATCAAAGAGATATCTGATCTAATTAATTGCAAAATGGGTGAAACTTCGAAACACTGGAAGAGTCCTAATATTGTGTCAAGATTACAAAAAACACCCAAACAACAACAGTAATTAACAGGGTGACTCAAGTAATTGTAGGTAACTATGGGCTGGTAGCTCACCATTACTCCTAGGCAAAACATTAACTGAATCCCGTTCAGTATAGGATTCAGCAAAAAGAATACAAGCATAATAAATGCTCCTATAATAAAAGGTGTTTTTATGGAAAGCAGACCTAGTTAAAAAAAAAACAACTAATTTCATTCTTTGATAAAACTATGAGCTTTCTTTGGTAAAGATATTTGTTTAGAAACAACTTGACTTTGCACTGCATGCCCTTCCAGCTAAAAAGTTAGCACTGCATAATATCTATAATGAACATATTGAATGGATTAGGAACATGACAACTAACAGATGTCAAAAACCAGTTGTTAGGAGAAATAATTGCAAAGTAGAAGTGTTTCTAGTTTAGATCTGCAAGGTTTAGTGTTATATCCATCGCTATTCAATGGCTTTAGCAGTCATCTGGAAGTAAACACAAAATCATTCTGGAAAAAAATGTGCAAACAACTTACAGACTATTAGAGGTGGTCATTCAGGCCAGTCATTCAGTTTCTATAGTCAGAGCTGGGAGAATTTAACACCACTAAGTCATAAGTTTTATCTCTAGGAATAAGGAATACAAGCCATGCTGCAGAAAGGAAGAATGAGTCCTGGAAAGCTGTGACCAAAAGGAACTGAGTCTTGATAAACAACAAATTCAAATATGAGCTTCTAACTTGATGTTGCAGCAAAACGAGATATCCTTCTTGGATATAGAAACAGGAATGTGATTTTACCTTCTAGAAACATGACAGGAGAGATCAACATCAGAAATGTCTTGTCCAATTATGTATTTCACATTTTAAAAGGGATATTGGAAAGTGGAATGGAAACAAAAACTTAAAAAATAAAGGACTAGAGAAGATGTCTTCAAGACATCAATCTGGTTAGTCTATCAAAATGAAGATGAGAGAAGTGTCTTGATTTTAATGTAGTACCTTTTAAAGTACCTTCATGGAGGATAAAAGACTACATATTAAAGGGCTTCTCCATTGATTTAGCAGAAAAAGGTATACTATAAGCCATGGCATTATTTAGGCTGGAAGGACCTCTGGAGGTTATCTTGTCCAAGCCCCTTGTCCAAGTAGAGCCAGCTATGACGTTAGATCAGGTTTCCCAGGGTTGTGTCCTGTCAAGTCTTGAAGATCTCCAGGGATGAAGATTCCACAGCCCCTCTGGGCACTTTTTCCAGCATTTCACCACCCTCAACATGAACACTTTCTTTCCTAGTATGTAATCAGAATTTCCCTTCCTGTCACTTGTGTCCGTTGCCTCCCATTCTTTCACTGTGAACCTCCAATTAGAGCCTGACTATGTCACTGGGCAATAACAACCCATCAGGTCATTGGCAGCGGCCAAGTATGACTTTGCCTACCTTTTAGGCAGAAGTTCCAATGAATTAATCAAGTTTTTAACAGAGTACATATGTTTAATCACTGGAATAAACTAGCAAGCTAAGTGGCATACTTTCCTTGTCTCAACACCTACTAATCTGTGATCTCTTCCTTGAGGACATGTCCAATGTAGGAATTATGCTTTGGGAGGTAAACTATTTGACCCATCTGAGAGTAACTAAACGAAATGCAGTGAGATATAATATATAAGAGATTAGGTTTAACACATCTTCCTAGTCTTAAGTTTTATGCATTTGTAGGGATTTGCTGGGTGAAGTTGAACATATATGAAATAAACAAAAATGCAAAAAAAAAAAAAAGGTATTGCAGCACTTATGACGTTATGATAACATGAAATAAAATACCTGAATAGTTTGCTTCCTTGGTATGGCTGTCCTCATCTAATGAAATCAACCTTAATTTGAAAGAATAAGAAAAAAATTGAGAAAATAATTCTAAGGCTATAGGATAATAATAATAATACATTTTTCTCTTTTTAGTCACATAATTACAGAATCATATCAATAACAAATAAACAGTAATTCAGATGGACTCTTGCATTTGCTGTATATGCTGGTCTGTTGTTAACTTTCACGTTTCATTGGCAGAAGTCTGTTGAAAACAAAAATTAGATTGAAGACGAACTATCAAAACCTACCACCCTTCCATTTTTAATCTAACTAAATCTCTGTAATGAAAAGTACAGTGTATTCTGCTTTTCCAGATTTGGTCTTTCGTAACTATCACGAAGGAGGTACAACTGTTCCAAAAAAACCCACAACCCACTTTGTACTTCTGTTTTTAACAGCAGCTAATTAAAAATCAAGTCAGGTGAGTTTTGTCCCATGTCAGCAGATTCTAAAAAACCAAATCAGCAGTATTGATGAAAAAACTCTTGACAGAAAAAAAGCTGTGGTTTACATGCAATTCTTATACAGAGGTAATCTCTTCAGTGAAGAACATATACTTTCTAACTGCTATCATTTTGTATAAAGCCATTCAACCAGTAGGGAATGAAGCAGCCACAAGGCTGATGTGGTTGTGAAGAGGACTGCGTAGGCACATTCCTCCTCTCCTCTAGTGATAGGACGGGAGGAGCCACCTCCCCTGCTCTTGAGGATAGGCTTGTGGGGAGCAGAGGAAAATTAGATTCAGGCCAAATTCTAGTATAATGAATGTTTACTGTGAATGGAAAGTTCATGAGGATTTTAAAAGCTTTGTTTTGTGTAATTCTTCTAGAATCTTAGATGTTTGTTTATGGTTTGTTTTAGACAGCAAAATGGTGACATATTTTTCCCCTCAGTTTTATGAGGGACAAGGAAAAAGATAATCCATAAATAAAACCAAGTACAACCATGACATGGCATCTGATGCATTTGCTGGTAGGTGCCAATGCACACATCTTGCATAAATCATGCATTCATTCTAGAATTTTATATTCAACATGGAGGAAAACAATTGTTTATTAAATTCTTTATTATAGTCACATGAGAAGCAGCAGATTCAAGGAACTGCTGTGGAAACAACCACCTGCCAAATGGTACTTGGCCGAGTCCTTTCTAATCTGAATAGCACCAAACCTGACCRATTTATAAACTGATTTGGGTCAGTGGTTCTGAATCTAAACAAGTAAAAGGACTGGAAGACTGAACTCTTTAAAAATCCATTATTATAAATAGCCGAGCAAAATCCACTAGTTATCAGTCAAGCTGTTTTCTGCTTTTTGACAACTGATCCTTTGCTGGGTGCTTCATTTAACCAGGGATAGTCAAAACAACAGGTGGCAGCAGGATTATATCATCATTGCATCTCCTCGCAACTGAATCCTGATGGTCCCGTAGGGGAGGGATCGCATCTCATTCTCCTGTTCTCCTCTCCCCATAGCAGGCCATTCAAAAGTCTCTCTCACCTCAGAGCTACAGGTAACTCAAACCTTGATAGCATCAGCTCACTTAGATGTACTTTTTACTAAGTACCTACTGCTTCACTGGATTACTAACCGATGCTGTATACATTACAAAAACTAATTGCTGCTCAAAGCAATCAGGAATCCATATCCTATTCCCAGGTGAAAGAAGATGCTGCTGAAGGGAGAAATACAATGCTCATATATCTTCTCCCATGTGTAGTTGTTTACCATTTCTTTTACTAAAGAAAAAATGAAGCAAAAGCTGAAAAATAAAGAGAAGGCTAGGAAAGATGAAAAACATATAAAGGTTTAATGGGTCTTCTTAAAGCTCTTAATTTCACCATAAAATTCATTAGTTTTCATGTACACATTACAGCATTTCAGGAATTCTTGTATTAAGCTTACTATTAGCTAGTGTGATCAGACTAGCTGTGTCTGTATTTCCATTTATAAATGTTTAGTGTAAATGTGACTTTAGCAACCAGAAAGCAGATTATAGACAAAAATACTTATTATTTTAACATACAGGCCGTGTGACTTACTGACTCTGCTGATCTGGTACTGCTTTGGTGCTCTCAATCTGCGGGTCCTCCCTTTCTGCCTTTTCTGTTAGTTTATTCACAGGATCTTGTAAGCTCTAGATCATAACCATAATACAAATGAAGAGAAGAAAACAAAACAGGATCAGGGAAGCAAAAGTGTGTCATTTAAGGCCAAACCAGACTACAGAACCTACATAAATTAAGCAAGAATGTTTCTGAGCTGTATCAAAACTGTATCTGTCTCAAACAAGCAAAATAAAAAATGTTAGAAGATACTTATTCAAACTGAGTCACATGAACACACTTTATATAAGAAGGTGACTCTTGGCTACTTCTAAACTCATGTTCTGTTTCCAATATTTCTAAATAAAACCATCTATACCATGTGCAAAGCAGGCACTAAAAGCATGTTTCTTTGCCATTTGGGGGGTTTGCCCTTTTTTTTTTTTTTTTTTTTTTTTTTTTTTTTTTTTTTTTTTTTTTTTTTTTTTTTTTTTAGATTTGAAAAATTTATTCTTTACATCTGTTTGTTCCTCATATACTGCTTCTTTACTTCTTTATTCTCTTTTTTTCCCTGACACAACTATTCACACAACCTTGGCAACTGCAGTGTGGCAGGAAGGTACTACTTGTATCCTGAATCTGAAAACGGGGGTTAAAATCTTGGATGATTAGTTAGTTGGAGGCCAGGTGTGGTATTACAAACCCCTACTGTCCCTTTGCAATTTGAAAGACCATGCTGTAAGATAACAATGTACAGTTCCATGGTCAGCATTTTTATAACCAAAATTTGGACATGTGAACAAGCCAACACATAAAGCATTATAGACTGACTCTTTGAGATTACAGAAGTGATAAATATACTACTGGTTGTTCCTGTTATGCATTAATTAGGATTTCTCTATGAAAAATTAAATAACTGAAGATAGTAATTAAATAATCGCAGATGTTAGCAATGTGAATATTTGGCTCTATCAAATGGTTTTGCTGTGAAGGTGAAAACATGTTCCTCTTTCCAAAGTCTAACTGAGTTTCTGAAAAATAAAACCATGTTTCATGTGACTAGTCCTGACCACTTGTAATTAAGTTTATTACGTCTCACTGATATTCATAATAGTACATCTCATCCACCTTCTCCCCCTGTCCCCCAAAAAGCTGAGGCTAAAACAAATAAGCCACCTTTTGTACAAAACATAACAAACACAAAATTGTAGTGGCTTTGCATGTGGAGTTTTAACAAAATGGTAGTATGTTTCATCAGAATAGTAAAACAAATTAAAAAATGTGGCCACTAAGTCCATCTTATCTATTTAATAAAAGTTAAGAGTCCCCAGCCCATCTGTTACAAGAAAAGCATTCCCAGGCACGTTGCAGGTCTTGTTTGCATTGCCCTGTTATCCAGGACAGATGAGTCCCCAGAAGGGGCATTCCAGTTTCTGCTTGGCTCAGTACTTGTCTGTATGAGGAAATGTATGCCTCAGTGTTTTAGAAACCAAACTAATAGACCTATCGTATACTGCAGTTGCATTTTTTTTTTCCCCTCTCAGTAAGTTAATTCTTCTATCTAATACCACAGATTAATTTGTCATAAGCAACTAGAGCACTGCAGACATCATGTGTCAAAAGATGAGGGAATCATAAAAGGAGCAATAATAAATAGAGGCATTAAAGAAATTTACCTTATTCTGTGGTTGCCACTTTTTTTGGAAACTGTAACAGTGCTAACCAGAATCACTTTTAAGTGTACTTCTTGGATTCTGAATAATGGACACTAGCCACCTCAGCTAGATCACCTATGAATTAATATGTTACCCTTTAACTGCATTTGTACCAGGTATTGATTAGATTGCACTTCTTGTGCTATTAAAATTGATGGGAATTATTCCATTGACTCCAAGAGGCCCTGGATTAGAATTCAAAAACTGTAAGAATATGCACTATACTTGCACAGAAGTGCAGTGCAGAGAAAGACAGCAGAGCTTTGCATTACAGGGACTGTACTGCTTCAGGCACTTGAACTGTCTTGGACACTTTCATAGTAGGGCACACAGTTTACCGTAATCAGGAGGTGATGGTGCAATAGTTGTGGTGCTGTCTGTCACTAAGTATAGCAGCACAGAGCCTGCCCCAGGAAGGATGTAATGGTTTTGAACAACAAACAGAACTACTTTAAGTACTGCCTAATTATGCAACTTAAAGAAAATTATCAGAAGTAAAATCTTCTGCATCTTCACCAAGAAAAATACAAAGAAATCAGCATCCTTCTTTGAGGAACTGCATTTTATGATGCTTCCTCCGTGACTGTTTCAGGAAATCCATATTTAAAGGACTGTGATCAAACCACGGAAACAGCATATGGAAATGGATTTCACAAGTACCTTGGGAAGGAAACAGCATGATAATAATGGCAGTTAATATTTCCTGTATTAGAAAAATAAATCTAGCTCTGAAATATAGCTTCAGTTTCAATGGAGATTATGATAAAAATTGTTAAAAATCACCAGCTGTATTTTAGTGCAATAATTCAATTTAGCAATTTAATTTAGACAATATTCCCTCCAATTCTGATAGCAAATAATGAAATTATTTTCTTCTCTCCCGCCTCTCTCTATTCCACATCCCAATGTACACTACGAACTGAGGTATCTTTTTAAAAAGATTAAAAAAATTTACAGAATGGATATGAAATAAAACTGAATGTTAAAAAGCCATTGTAAACTGTTTTCTAAACAAGAACCCATGGTAATGTGATCGCTAGTGTCAGCATGTATAGAAATGAAACTCTGATACTCAYAGAATCATAGAATAGTTTGGGTTGGAAGGGACCTTTAAAAGTCATCTAGTCCAACCCCCCTGCCGTGGGCAGGGACATCTTCAACTCGATCAGGTTGCTCAGAGCCCCGTCCAACCTGACCTTGAATGTTTCCAGGGATGGGGCATCTACCACTTCTCTGGGCAACCTGTTCCAGTGTTTCACCACCCTCAGCATAAAAAGTTTCTTCCTTATATCTAGTCTAAATCTACCCTTTTTTAGTTTAAAGCCATTCCCCCCTGTCCTATCGCAACAGGCCCTGCTAAAAAGTTTGCCGCCATCTTTTTTATAAGCCACCTTTAAATACTGATAGGCTGCAATAAGGTCTCCCCAAAGCCTTCTCTTCTCTAGGCTGAACAACCCCAATTCTCTCAGCCTTTCTTCATAGGAGAGGCATTCCATCCCTCTGACCATTTTCGTGGCCCTCCTCTGGACCCACTCCAACAGGTCTGCGTCTTTCTTGTGCTGAGGGTTCCAGAGCTGGACGCAGTACTCCAGGTGGGGTCTCACCAGAGCAGAGTAGAGGGGCAGAATCACCTCCCTCGACCTGCTGGCCACGCTTCTTTTGATGCAGCCCAGGAGACATTTGGCCTTCTGGGCTGCGAGCACACATTGCTGGCTCATGTCCAGCTTTTCATCCACCAGTACCCCCAAGTCCTTCTCAGCAGGGCTGCTCTCAATCCCTTCATCCCCCAGCCTGTATTGACACCGGGGGTTGCCTTGACCCAGGTGCAGGACCTTGCACTTGGCCTTGTTGAACCTCATGAGGTTCACACGGGCCCACTTCTCAAGCTTGTCCAGGTCCCTCTGGATGGCATCCCTTCCCTCAGGCGTGTCGACCGCACCACTCAGCTTGGTGTCACCTGCAAACTTGCTGAGGGTGCACTCGATCCCACTGTCTATGTCACTGATGAAGATATTAAACAGTACTGGTCCCAATATGGATCCCTGCGGGACACCACTCGTCACCGATCTCCATCTGGACATTGAGCCGTTGACCACTACCCTCTGGATGCGACCATCTAACCAATTCCTCACCCACCAGACAGTCCACCCATCAAATCCATACCTCTCCAGTTTAGAGAGAAGGATGTTGTGGGGGACCATCTCAAAGGCCTTACAGAGGTCCAGACAGACGACATCCGTAGCCCTTCCCATGTCCACTGATGTAGTCACTCCATTGTAGAAGGCCACTAAGTTGGTCAGGCAGGACTTGCCCTTGGTGAAGGCTGTTGGCTGTCTTGAATCACCTCCCTGTCCTCCATGTGCCTTAGCATAGCTTCCAGGAGGATCTGTTCCATGATCTCCCCAGGCACAGAGGTGAGACTGACTGGCCTGTAGTTCCCTGGGTTTTCCTTTTTCCCCTTTTTAAAAATGGGGGTTATGTTTCCCCTTTTCCAGTCAGTGGGAACTTCACCAGACTGCCATGACTTCTCAAATACGATGGATAGTGGCTTAGGAATTAACAATTCTGTTAATTGTTTCAGGTTACATCAGAAGGGAAGAAGTCCCATCATCTAGAAATTGTAGTGATTAAACAAGGCTATAAAGATACAGACTGAGTTCAGACAAAAGCAAGCACACTTCAGTTGGGTGTATGAAGCGTCCCTGACTTTGTTGGCTCAGAGCAGACAAATGTGTAACTTCACAGCACTCGTCTGGGTACTCATGTGAACTCACATGGACTTTGTTGCAAGCTGCACCAGTATGTGACTGAAGGTAGGATCCTCTCGTGTTTAGAAAGCTTTCTTCTTAGCTTCATTATTTCTCTTCTACTATAAAAATCAGGGTAAGATGGTACACACTAGTAGAGCAAGTTCACAGTCATTCACTCTGCCTATCTTGTCTGACTCTACAACCAAAAGTCACCCGGTGATATTTTGTTTGCTCCCAGTACTCAGACTAAATATCCAAGCCAACAAGGGGTTCCTCCGTTGCAGAGTTAACTCTGGTTCCAGCTCAGGCACCATTCCTAGGCTGACTGCTACTCACTCACAAAATTCCTTCACCTACATCTGGGCTGCTTTCAAGTCAAGCCAAGGTCATCTGGATTGCACACAAAACCTGTCCTCTGCAGTTAAATCACCAGAGTGTTGACAACGTGCTGAGCTCGCCCACAGTTCCCCCCAAGTGCCTTGGACAACTAACGTCCTTCCTCTTGCCTGAGACAGAATTAAAGCAGCACAGCTAAGGGCAACTCCAGCAGCCAGGGACACATCCCAGGATGTCACGAAACATATGGAGAAGTGCAACACCACTGAGGAGACAAAAACTTGGGTATGTTTCATCTGGGGGAGAGCTGAAAGGGAAGGGGAAAAGCAGGTAGTCTCAGAATTTCCTCATGGAGATTTATTAAAAAAAACCAAAAAACAAAAAACCAAAAAACAACAACAACAAAAAAACCAAAAAAACAACCAAAACACCCCCTAGAGATATAAAATTATACACAATCTTGCCTATGAATAAAGTCATGGTGCAACAAACAGAAACAAAAAAGGATACCAGACTACAACAGACGTCAGCAGAAGGCAACAGTGTTGTAGTACCCATTTGGACAGAGTTCTCCAAACCACGTAAGAAGCACAGGCAGCAGCGTTCCACTTTGCATGGAAATAAATGGACGCACTGAGATTTATGCCTTTTAACTCCCTTACCAGGGCTATTATTATTTCTAGGCTCATACGAACTCTTCAGGAAGTTTGGTATTATAGCATTAAAATGTAAAAAATGCAACTAAATATTCATTAAGTAACTAAGGCAAATAAACAGTGACAGAAATTAGAAAGAGGTATCATCATGAAAAGTAGCCCCTGAAATAAATTTGAATTCATTTGATATACGGTAATTTCAAGACAATGAAACCTTAAAGGCTTTACCAAAACAGCAGCCCATCATCTTTAACATTACAGCAATGGATACAGTAACAAATATTTTTACATCATGATACATAGAGTTGTTAGCACATTAATAATCATCTTTCATCAAGCATAAAACTTGCAGTTAGGAAATACAGCTGCAATAGCACAATTATACTACTCTCAGCACATACCCTGAAGCAAAGAAAACAAATGGGCTGCTTTTCATTAAGGGACTTTGGCAAACATCTCTAAAGACAATGTTTTCTTTCCAGAAACAATCCCGAGAGGCGTTTAAGAGTCTCTTTCCCAAGGTAAACCTGGTACATTAATATATTCATACTACAAAATACAAATAGTAATTTTCCAGTACATAGCACCTTCTAATTTTTCAGTAAGACAATCTATGTCTAAGTCAAATATTAACAGTTTCTTTAAATTCTTGTTTTAAAGTAAAACGGTAATCCTACATACATGTATGCTTAGTTTAATTCAGAAGGATCACTTGTATGAGCAAAATTAAGCTGCTAGTATCAGAACTGGAATCATAAAAGACAAAAATTATTTGCAAGCACCAAATTCAAAATTTTCCTTTAGAAAAGATCCCTTTTAAGATATAAGACAGGGAAAAATATTCTAAAAGGGGTAACTCCCAATTAAACATAGAAATGGGCACAATGAAATATTTTATGTACGTTTTAAGCAATTATGTATTCTGATTGTATATTTTTAATGCATAAAGTCAACAGCAGGCATGGCATCTTCATTGGGTATATTTTTAGACCAAAAGTTTCTCCATCAGAAACTACACTTACCCTAAGATCACCTATAGCCATTTATTATACTTCATAAAAAAAGAATACCATGTAATCTCAATGTAGAATTAGCTTGCAGCTCCTTCTTAATATATAGTTACTCTGGCATGAACATATGATATGACTGGTAGGGATCAGTTCCCTACCCATAAACATCTATTGTTATTCCACACCCAGGTCTAGCAGAGGAGACATGGGACTCATGGGAGTCCCACACCCTTCAGAAATGACAAGAAGAGGTGAGGTTACTTATGCTAGGAAGGCACCTGAAGTAGCAGCAGGCACCTATTCTCTTAGGCAACAGAATCTCACCTGATGCAACCACCAGATTTTGATTTAATCTCCTTAGCAATCATTTAATATAAACAAACAGAAACTACTAACTCGGGGAAAAGAGATCATGGAGAAGACTTAACTTTTGTATAGAAAATAATCCCACACTCTAGAGACCAAAAGAAATAAAGAACTGATACTAAAAGGCAGTAACACAGTCTTATTCCCAAGCAGCTGTTTTCTGACAGCACGGACTTCCATGAAATTCTGTAGTATAAAACTACCTCCTGATTAACATCATTTCTCAGCATACATATCACTGCAAAAACAGGAAATCGCATCTTTTCAGCACAGGAGGCCAGCAATAAAAATGGTTAAGATTCTCATAACAAAGTTAGGCTGCATCCTAAATACACTACAATATTCACAACCATTTTTACAGTTACTTTTTGTTTCAAGGGTAACAAGCTTGTTACACGTGTGTGGACTCAATATAGATTGTATTTCATCATCATAGATTCCCAACCTAATTTTGAATTTAGATTATACTGAAAGGAGGAAGTTCAAAAGATGAGCCATATCTCTCTCATCCTCCATCACAAGGGTACTTCACACTTGTGCATTTTCTGTGCAAGTTTCTCTCCAAGGTGTCCAAATGTTACTATACACTTTGAAACATCATATGTCTTGTTCAAATAATCACATTTTTAGATATAAAAGAGAATGAAAAATAAATACCCAGCAACAATATAGGCTACCTACACAAATTAGACTGAAATTGGTCTGTATCAAGCAAACAGAAAAAATTCCTCAGAAACCTTCTAACACTGGGAAGTTATGAGGAGAACAGCCCACCAGCATGGGCTCCTGAGCAGGCGATGGTGGGGAAAGAAAGGGGACTTTCTTTTCTGGTTTGGAGTTTAATGGGTGAGTCTGCAGCCAATTACTAGCAATGTCAAGATAACTATGCCCAACTGTCTCCTGCTGAAACCTGGACATAAGCTCTGGCCAAAACCCATCTTCCATGACGTGGACTATGCAAGAAAGAAGCTTAGAGTTATGTTAACTTCATAGCAAATGAGGACTTCTGCAAGACAGGATTCTTCAGAGTATGAGTAAGATGAAACAGTTTATGAGCCTCCTTTTATTTTTGTCCTCTGGTCAGGAGAGATTGAAATTTGTTTGTTTGTTTGGTCTGTTGTGACGCTTTCAAGCTGCAGGAGCGACAGTCTCCACAAGCTCTTTATGCACTTCAAAGTTCAGAAACTGCTCCCTCCCAATCCACATTCTAGAAAACAACCTTAAATATAGCATAGTCATGTGCAGACAAGTTTGGTAGCCTGGGGTGAATTAAACCTTATGCCTTCGGGTGCTTCTTTTCCAGGAGCTCTGGGGTAGCCACAGGCTATATAGCACAGTGCAGCCCAACTTCCACTTCTACATGTCAAATGCACAAGCGTTTCATGGATTGAGGCTATGAGTTGTAATTGTTTTCAAACTGGGTTGTCTCTCCAAGAAAACAGCCGCTTTGCCACAAGCTGTTCATTCCTCACTTTCCTCCCACTGGTAACACTTCCGTCAGACCTCCTTCGGACAAATGTTGTTTTTCTCCCATGCAAACAGCATCAGCCAATCACGTAGTTATTACATTAAAATATTAGAAAATAACTACAGGACAAAACGTCCATGGGGATAACTGGAAAGTTAATGAATTTTTTCACTGTTTCCCATTCCTCTACTGAACCTAAAATTGCAAAGGGTAAAGCAACTTCCTATGCAGGGGAAGGCATGACCAGGAAAATACACAATGCTGAGTGCTTGTTTTTAGACACCTGGTGAAGCTCTGGACTCAGACTTCAGTCAGATATTGCACATATTCCATATTAAAGATTACAAAGGATCAGCAAATATCACTAGTCAAGCAAAATAGTATTTCCCACAGCAGTTAAGGGGTAGTAAGTCTGAGTACTTCAAAACAGATGTGGGAACCCTGAGCATCCATGTACTCATATTCAGTCCAATAAGGTMTTCTTAAAGAACGTGAGTTTTTAAAAACAGATGCAAAGGCAAAGTAGTATTAATTCACTTGCGGGATTCTGGAGGGCAACATAAATCCCTAATTCTGCTGGATTTTATGATTCTTTAGGAACAATCAAACACAATCCCAGTTAGCACTTAAACACATACTTAAGTGAAGCCCTGAATAATATCTGTCTTTGAAATAGGTCCCTTAGTCACTGCACTCTACATGCAGTGTTTGATCCTACTAGCCAGAAGTGCACTTAACAGAAAACCTGTATTTAAATGAAAAGACAGGACAAGGATAAAATTGTCAGACAATATACAGAGAAAATATGAATGTGTGCTTTCTACATCCTTGTATGGTCTTTTAGTTGTTATCAGTGGGTAAACAAACATATCTATATATTCCTTACCTTTAACATAGTGAATTCATATGGCTGATAACCTTTGAAACTTTCATGGATGGCTGCCATCGTGTGCGAAGTTTTTTCCCAAAAATGAAGAAGTGTTGTCTGTAAGGTAGGATAAAATTTCAACGCAATGTTAGCTTTAACACCAATCCGCTTTCAGTGCAAATTTCACATCTCCCCTCCAATACTAGTTATATATTCTTACAATTGAATATTGCCATGGTAACCTCTTAAAAAAACATATTAACAGGAAATCTTTCTTTTGGAGGTCAACATTTTCTTTGGATACCTGATATGTTGTTAACACATGAGAAAGGAGGTTGCATCTGCTCGCTCCCAAAAGATCCACTTTTTGACAGACATCAGTTTTCAGTTTGTCAAAGTTGAGTTTTGCATGTCGCACTTGAGCTTGAACCTTCAAATAAAGGGACAATTGTTTATGTAGTAATTTTTTTTTTTTTCCGTTTTTCTACCCCAGCTTCATGAAAGAGCAAACTAATACAACTTTTAGGGAAATCAGACAACCGAACAGACTCAATTAAAATTTATATAGAACTTTATTATAGCATCAGTACCACTGAAATTAAGATATGGCAGGCTGACATATGCTAAAATATGGCCCTTACTATTTCCTATGTTACTATTTTTCTCATATATTCAGTGAAGAAATTTTGTTTTCTAACCCCCGTTTATAAGATGGATATTAGTATTAAATACATACTGGGAAGATAATAATTGGAAAACATACTCATTTTGGTATCTCTTTACAGAAATACCAATTCAAAGCCTGACCAACAAATTTGGAACTAAAAGTTTACTACATAACATACAGGCGCACAGGCAAAGATGTCTCCATGTACCTATAGTAGGAGACAAATTATACTGACAAACTGCAACTCTTGTTGACAATATAGCACTTCAGTAACTTTGAACTGCTATAAACATTTTGCTCATTAAAGTTTTCCTTCTAAAATGGAGCGCTTTTCCTGTTTATTGCTATAAGAAAAATATCAAGGTCCCCTTTCTTAGGAGCAAACAATTTCAGTTTCAAGGGTTTTAGTTTTTCAAATTATTCTTCTACCACCTGTTAAGTATATACGAGACATTGTCTGTTACACAAGCCGCACGTGTTTGACAACAATACTGGTATTCTCATGATCAGCTATCAGGGTAGAAAGTTGATGTAGGCGTTGTGCACCCAGGACCCCGCATTTTTATGACAGCTTTGTACACTACTGTAATACTATATTAACAAAATTCGTACACAAAATTTAGTTTTCTTCCAAGGAAATGTGAAACAATCAAACCACAAAACATGATGATTTTCCTATAACTCTTTCACAGTTACAATAAAATGTTTACCCAATAAAACCTTCACAGTAGAAAAAACCCACTGACTGCAAATTAAATACATTTCCTTTCCTTTACTTGCCTAACTCGGAGAGTAAACTGATTTTGTTCAGAATATGCAGACTCAATCAAACAAGATATGACAAACTTGTATGCTCCTGATCTTCAGAAGTGAATCCAGAACCTTGCAGCAAATGCCTGTGCTCCTTGTGTGGTAAGGACAGATACATTCCTCAAAAAGCAATCCAAAACGTTAGGGTTACCATATTTCTAATCTTATTTTCCCAAACTCACTTAGAGTATATGAGACTTCCAACCAGGCAGAAAAACAGCAAAAGATCTGCACCACAAATTCATCAGATGACCAACTCACACAAATTGTGGGACTCTTGGGTTGCTGGATGCATGGCAACTTTTTTTCACTGATCAGATCAGCTCTGCATAAGTAATATAACAGGGTTGCACATATCATAGGCCTGATATGTTCATAACGAAGAAACTACCATAATTCAAAACTTCTGATAAATGCAGCATCTCACAGGTGAGATTTTAATTGCGGAAAAAGATGATGCCTTTTTTTTTTTTTTTTTAAAGAAACAGCAGTGATGCTCTACCTTTATGAAATAGCTTTGTGGTTAGTGCATTCATTTAGAAGGGGAAGTCTTCCAGGATAACTCCACCAAGCAATTAATGAACAAATCTTGAGTTCTGGTAATAACAATTACATCTCAAATTTCTGACCTGTTCCAGTGCTCTAACCACAGGACTACAGCATCTTACTATTGACTTGCTTTGCTGTTTTGGCATATTGAAGTGCTTCAAACCAAAGAGGGTTGTGCAGAGCTGGAAGAGTTCTTTGATAACAAGGAGATGATTTGGTGAAGTGGAGACAGATTTGAATTCCCTCAGGAAGGAGGAAATCGCTCCCATGGCTTCCACTCCTTAAGCAAGTATGACAAATGCTAAGCTATGATATAAAAAGCAAGGAGCAGATACTGCCAAGATATCCCCCTACAAAGTACAATATTTTGTGAAAAGCCTCACCCAGTCGGAACTACACTGGCACGAGCGGAGGCTGCCTCTTAGTTTGGGATGCTGGAGGGACTTTACACTACTTCCTTTAGCTTGAGGATCTGTGCCTGGCTGAACCCCGAGCGAGGCACCATGCTACCCATGCCAGGAGAAGTCCCATCCCACCCACAACTGTCTAGTCGAAACAGCAGGTGGGTAAAGAGCTTATAATTAGGCAGCAACAGAGGACAGGAGCAGTGGCAGAAGCAGCAGGAAGGCTTTATCCAGTGCTGGATAACACACCTTTGTCCTGCATTAGGTCCTCAAATCCTTTATTTGCTTTAGCTCCGAGTGACTGAGAGCACCGACTTACAACTTTGGTCTAAAAAGGAGAATTGTGAAGAAAATCATGGGCCTGTGCAAGAAGGAACTTCTAACTGAAATCCAAACATGAGATTACTTGTATCTATGGCCAGCAAGAATTGCTATAACAGGAAGGTATTTAAGTAAGAGATGTTGTAAGGCTTTGAAAAACCTAGTGAGACTTGAGACTAAATTCTGATCTCAGTTACAGCCATGAAAATCCAGAGAAATTCAACTGATGTCAGTGCAAATGTGTCAAATATAAAACTGTATTTTACAATGGTGCAGCTGAGATCAGAATCCTTTTCCTATTCAGTATATCATAGCACTGGTGAAAACACAGTAAGAACAGCTGTGGCTTTGTAGACTGATAGTCCAAGTTAGCAAAGAATGTTAGTTCTGGGGAATATAAATACTCTGTCAGAGATGGTGGGCCACAAGGAAAAAAGTACTACTAAAAGTAATTATAAATTTCTACAACTGCAAGTTTGCACAAGGACTTTATACAACAGACTGGGATTTGGGTCTACTTCATGTCTCCAACTCCTTAAAAGAAGAGGAAAAAATATCCAGAAAACAAAAAGCCTGTGAAGTTTGAGTTGTAGTCTTCCTGCATACAGTCTTCAGGGATATTTAGCAAGAAACAATGTCAGCATATATCTTAACTGAACATGTAATTAGCATCTCTTTTAAAAGCTAGAGCATTCATAAAGAGAAAGGTGATCCACAACACAACGTGGAATACAAACCTGTATGTTTGACATGCTTATACAGATGATTCAAAATATTTAATGCTGTGTTACCAAATGCCACACATTTCTCTTGCCAACCAGGGAAGATGCGATACTATGAGAACTATTAAATTAAGGATGCTTTTAGGTTTTTTGATATACTGGAAGTTTATTGAGCAGAAGTACTCTCCATTTTGCAGCAGCGCAGGACAGCCAAGAAAGAACACCGCATACTACATCAGCATGACCTTTTGCCTTTTATGTGTGCCAATAAATGCATTTTCAATTCAAATTATTATTAGACATCTTTTAAGATTACTTGTGGCTTCAGGAATTAGATATAAAACCTTAGTGCTTACAAAGCATAATCTACTTAATACCACACAAGTTATCAGAATGAACCTTTTGTTTTCTGCTCAAGGGAAAGCTGATGTAATACATACTAATCTTCTCCTTTCTCTGCAATTACTCTCTAAGACATGAGAAACAGGACCTCATTGTGGTCTCAGTCCTGCAAATTTTTATTCATATATTTAACTTTATTAAAGCTGAACATACAAAATTTCTTCAAAATCCTGGTCTGAAAAGTGTCAGGATTTTACTGACTGTAAGAGAACCGCACCAATCTAAATGCAACTTGGACATTTTACAATGAAATAGCTCCTAAGCATCTGACACTGTAGGTGCTAGCTGTGAGGTTTATGCTGTACAAGGAAATCTTATGGTACTACTGTTACAAAAAAGATTATTACTCTTCATCTTTTTCTTTTTCTAAGCAGCAACCTGGAGCAACCTGCTTTTAATTTCCCAATGCAAACATCTAAGTACAATATTTACGGAATAGAATTCTTTAAAGAGAGCACATAAGAAAACATATATTTGGAAAGCAATATCTTATTGAATCAATAGCTTGATAAACTGTAAGGTACCAGATAAAACTGAAATAATTTTAAAAGACTAAAATAAGTAAGTAAGTAAATAAATAAGTGTTAAAATCCTAAATCCTGGGGGCTTGAAAGTCAGATTCTGGTATGCTTGATTGTAAGGCCAAATATTTGCTAACACAGGTTCGTAAGCGTATATTTAAAAAGAAAAGTCACAATCTTCAAGAGTACTAAAAAAAAAAAAAAAAAAAAAAAAAAAAAAGTTCAGACCCAGTTAAAAAACCCTATTCAGTATGTTCAGTTACTAAAATACAGATTTGTCATGTATTTTCAAGGAATCTTTATGTCCTCTACAGTACATCTGTGTTATTAGTTTCTTTTAATCTACCATAAAATGCAAAATTTATTTTTAGTAGTAGCTCAATTTCAGGGACACTTCAGCTAGTGAAGCATCATCTCCAAAATGAACTTATGTTGGATAAATGCACTTATGTCGGATAAATGCACTAACTCACTTTACATACAGTACATTTTTGTCTCAGCATTTCCAACAGCAGAAACAGATGCTTCCAGTCTAATTTGTCACCCAACCTCTCACTTACTCGATCTGAAAAGCATGCACAGCGTGTGTATAGGCTGGAAGGAGGGGGGGTAAGTAAATCAAGAGGGAAAAATGCCTGGAATATAGCAAACCTTCCTGTTGGGGGCTCTGGGTAAACTCTACCAGCAGATGGAATCAGCACAAATCTCTGCATTAAATAAGCACAGCACCTTCTGGCATACCTGATCGTTGTAAAGACTACATGAAAATTAAATGCAAACTGAAGTAGACTGTAGTTTGAGGACAAAGTATTTAGCATATAGCGTATCTTACAGCATTTCTGCATAAAGCACAGAAAGCATAAGGAACTAGATTCTCAGTTCCCACAAAACTGTAGTAACTTCATAGCTTGAGTGGTGTTATGACAAGGAGCACCCATTACACTTTTACACAAGCATATATAAGCACGCACTGATTTTTTTTTTCTTTTTTTTTTTTTTTTTTTTTTAAATTCAAGATTGATGCTGGGTAGTCAGAGAACAGAAAAGGTAATGTTTTATACAAAATAATGCCTGTAACTAAACTTTTCCATGTGCAATGTGAGGACTTCCAACGTCTTGCACAGTACTAAACCTGATTTCAGTGTGCTTTGGTATGTTCTACATTTTGCAGGCTATACTTTGACTCAACTGTTCCCTTGGGTTGGAATAGTATTTATTGCATTCATTAATCTCTGCTCCATCAACTTGTAGGAATAACATGTAAGAACAATGGTTTAAAAAGAGGTAGTATACTTCTGTTCRTCTGCTTCAGCCCTGGTCATTAAAATCTTCGTTTATGATCTGATGAGAAACACTGATAAAAATTAATTTTAGGAGATGAAATTTATAAAGCGAGAAATGCCTAGCTAAAAAGGAAAATTGCTTGGACAGTGTAATAGATCCAAATAATATCTCTTAGGTCTGAAGCTGAGCTGATGTACATCAGATTTGTTCAAGAAATGAAACTATTCTTGAGATATAAATTTAGATAACCTAAAGCGCATATCAAGTTCCAATGATACATTTCTTAAATTTGCCATTCTGGACTTAATTATGATTGTCTGCGCTTGTGCATGCATCCCCATGCACCTCATCCTATTAAGCTTGATTAAGCAAATTTGCAGTCATGTTGCAATTCATATAAAAGACTTAATTACCATTGCATGTCTACCTGTCTCACTTTGGAAAGCAACAAAAATACTGTCTGCCTTTCTGCCACACAAGAACAACCAATATGTCAGCTTTGAAAGAAAAGTTATGTCTGTATGAGGAGAGGAAAACCTGCAGGTACACCCGCCGTACAGACTGCCTTTTTCTTCTTTTCCTGTGCAAGACTAGCAGAGTGGAGCTGCTACCTATGACTCAGATTCCCAGTCACTACAGCAGTACAATCAAATAACACTTTGAAATGGCTGTCTAACATATACATTTCCTGTGTCGAGGTAGTTTAAATCTATCAGCAAATTCATGTGGAAAGACAGTAGATAAGTGAAAGCTGAATTAAATGTGTATTAGGCTAGTTGCATTGTAAGAGAGAAAGATTCTGGAAAGGAAACTGGCACAACTTTCTGGTATCCTAAACTGGTAGAAAACTCTCATTATATACAGACTTGATCAAGGCAAGTCTATCACAAGATACAATACAGCACAAAGACTTTTCAGCCACCAAAGACCATTTTTCTAGTGGCTGAAACATTCATGGTGAGAAACAAACTAAATATTCAACTGAAACACAGTAATATCCAACATAATCCAACGAAACCAATACCTACTCAAATAATTGCAAATATCTACTAGCAAATTACCTGCCATAATTATCCAGAGATTTTAGATTTAATTGAAGCATCTAATTCACCTATTCAGATTTCTCACTGGAGGCTGCAGCATGTTCATGAGAGTCCTGGAACTGAATGTAAGCAACAGAGGAAGAATGCTAAAGTACAGCAAATRARAAAAAAAAAWAAAAAAARAAAAAWAAAAAAAAAAAGAAAAATAAAGAAAAAAAAAAAAAAAAAAGAAGGCAGAAGCAATGCTATACCACTCCATAACAGAATATAGAGAAATGCAGCTTAATATGGATTAGTGCAGCAGTAGCAGCATTTCACTGTACTTACTGGGACCAAGAACAATCATGTTTCTCTGCCAAACAACTTGATCTGAAACATCAATTGTCTACAAACAGAACAACCATAAAGTCATCATATGCTGGTAAAAAGTTTTTTCCTTTAATCACAACATTTTTGTTTCTAGTCAGAACAATCAAATCTCCATGATTTTAACATGTGTTTTGCTCTCCTAACACTATGACGACGCGGTCTAGAGAAAAGAACTAGTAAAAAGTCACTTTATAACTGAAATGTTATTTCCCCAAACCTGCCAGCATTCATGCAAACTTTGTCATTCAAACCTGCTRTATTATAGCTATTTTCACAATCCTACCCTATTTGAATTTGCATGATAGAATCATTCTTACACTTAGTTTTCCTTCTCAAAAAATATGTTTAGTTAAAACCAGGATTTTTCATCTACCTCTGCAATCAGAATGGGAGACAAAATAACAGGTGTAATAGTTTTAATCCACACACAAGAACAATAGCCTCTGATGATAATTCACATTTTCATTTGAATATGTGACTATTCCCTTTGATTTCAATAGTATTGCTCATTATTAGTTAACATTTGTATTACAGCAGTTCCTGAAGGTTTCAATGAGACTGGATCCCATTGTCCTCGCCACAGAAAAGCACTGAATAATTACAGGTCTGCCCCAGAGTTATGCAATACTTAAGCAGAAGCCCAAGTGTTTGAAGGACAGGGGTCTTAAATTAGGATTGTGCTGGGAAAACAAGCCCTTACTGGCTATCTACAGGGGTGAGTGACTCTTGCCCTGGGGATAGTGCAGTCTACCCCACCAGAACATTATAACATTACAGCAGCCACTTGTTCCGTTTTGCAGAATAAAACAACTAAAGATCCCTGTCTTGTAAACATGACCATGAATAGCCTGCACCATTCCGTCATTTGTGTGGTACAGTTTTCTTAAATCTCCATTGCGCTGTACACACATGCATGTGCACACACACGCAGGTCTACTACAAACTTCTCTATTGCAACACGTACCAGCTAAAAAGCATTAGAGCTGCCAACTGGGTGTCTGGATATAACACATTCAAGCAAATTTCAGCCTTCAGCTGTGCTCCTGATCTGAGAATTTGGAGAGTCTGAAGGGCTTGGAGTTTTTTTTTTCTGCTTATACTGATATATAATAAAAACATAAACATATCCCAASTGGTGTGAAGATAAAATTGAACTCTTCTACATAAAATTCCAAGTTTTGTGGGGGGCTTTTTTTGCAATTTTTCATGGGTAAGGCTGTAGGATTTTAAACTCCTCTCTCCCTTTTCCTTCTGTCCCCCTCAGGAAGGGCTAATAAAGATGCTACAGACAGGAGAATATTTGTGAACCAGGCAAGGAAAGGATTATATGACAGAACTAAATTTCCCATGGACACTTTACACCGACACGTGATAGCTTTGATAACAACGCACAGCTCTAAATTACTGTGTAGCATGCAACTGATAATACAACAGAATTTCTCAAGTCCATGACATTAACAGAAATAAAAGAACAGTTTTTGTGTTCTATTCCCATCTGTGCCTGTGACGCTGTATTATGCTATAGAACAACTGGGGGGTTAATTATTTTTTCATTAGGGAAGTGATCATAATCTGATAGCTCTTACTTCTGCCTCTAACATGCCCTGCTGCCCTGAGGCACTGAATAAATTATAATTTGAAAAGAAAAAAATTAGGAGCTTTTTAAGAAGCCATGTTGAAGGAACTTTGCAAAGTTGCATTACTTAGACCCTAAACTATATATACATACATTCATATATATATATTTATCATTAGAGTATCATCTCCCAGAATGGAACAGAACAACCTGAAAATCTTTTAAGGTTGGATGATAATGTTCTGTACTTTAAATCTATTCACAATTACAACTGTTAAAATCTTATCCACCTAGAAAACAACATAATCATGTAATAGGGAAAGCTTAGTATATTTGTGTGGATTAAGTTTTCACAGTTTTAAAATCACATCAGATGTCATTAGTTTTTGAACTACTACTTTCTAAAAATACTGCAATTTTTATACTATTTTAAATAAAACAAATTTATACTTAATTCCCTTTTTTCAGTATGTTAAAACACTTTATTAGAAACATTCAGGTATCTGTGGGTAACAAAGTTTTAAACTCCAGGAAGCACCAAAAAGGATCCCATATTTTCTCTGATTCTGTGATTTTCAACACATCCTAATAGGATACAGCCCATTTCAGCAGTTCTTTGAGGAGGACCATTATAACTCCCATAGTAATCTTCAAAATTGTAGGCACTATTTTGGCTCAGTTTTTGCCAGAATTTGCCCTGTGCACAGCAGTATTTCTATCCCCTTGGTCATTCATACCTGATGCAGCTTTGGGAAGCTCTGCAGGTTTTCTAGAAAAGCATTCCTAGACAGTTGCCACGTATTTGGCTGGAGAGTTTAAGGCCAGAACAAATCAGTAGATTAACATCACAAAATATTACTCCTGTACTTACCCTAAGGCATGTCTTCCAGAAAGACACGCTAGGTGTGCTTAGCTCAGATGTTGACATCTACATTGTTACCCGGTGATCTGTTTTAGTGGATGAAGATCTGGCCAACACAAACAATTGAGACTAGAGYTTGGTTCATGTTACCCTAAAAGAGCCTGTTCCTCTCCACTGGACTATAAAGGGAGCTCTTGTTGATTAGTTTAAGCGCAGGCATCTACACACCAGATGTCTGAAGTTAGGTTTCATAAATCCTAACCTAAGTGACGTCCAGGAAAAAAACCAATTTCCTTTATTGCTAATAATAACCGTAAGTATTTAAATACGTGCCTTATTTACCATTTGAATTCATCCAGCATAAGCTTTCAAGCCATGATTCTTGATAAACTCCTGATGAGTAGATTGAGGAGCCTCAGCAACTTACATCCATGGTCAAGCCAACTCTTCACCTTCTCTTTGTTAAACGAGACAAATTGACTTAGAAACACCTCGTCTTAAGTAATTTCCCCTAGTCCTCAAGTTACATCTTACACTTTTTGATACTCTCCCTCTCCAGTTTTTCAAGCCGGAGATGTGGACTGCAATCTGTGCTCACTCAAACTGCATTGAGAGACTCCTGACACCAGCTGACAGCTAGGCTGCATCTTTACAGAAGATCTTCACAAAAACTGTTGCAGAAACCTTGCAAATCTAGTTGCAGAGCTGCAATTAGCAATTTGCTGCCTGGGAAGAGAAAAGAATTAAATATACAAAAGAGATGAAATTGTGATTAAATATACAAAAGAGCTCCTTAATCTAGAACTCCAAACATACACTGTCGTGTTGTTTGTATCTCCAGTCACTGGAGATGCAGCTGTTGTGCTCGGGATACAAATATATCCCAGACAAACTACTACTTCCATTCTCTGTTCTCTTCTTTGACCACAGAGCCTCATGCTTTTCTTTTCTCCTGTGTATGTAACTTTGTCCTGATTTCTAGCCCTGTCCTTATCTTCTCAGCACTTCGGGTCGGATGCCTGCCTTTTTCTTCCTGGTTTGAAATCCATGTCTATGGTCCTGGGTAAAGAAGAATGTCATGTTAAAGAGCAAAGTGCTTAATGAGCATTGCTGCTTTTTTTTTTCTTTAACGGCAATATAAAAATATAAGGTAAGAAAAGATGTTGTTAGGTACACTGAGTTAACTACTCCTATTTTTAAATCCCAACAGAGGATTTTTTTCTAAAAGATATTAAACAAATATCATATTTACCAAACAGCCAGGTCGTGGACATGCACCATGAGTTCTTTGAGGATTTTCTTCAGCAGCATATGAAATTTGCTCTTTGTGTCACATTGATGCCACATTTCCCTCTTAAGTTTTTCAGTACTCAGCCTGTAAAAATTTTACTGCCTTGAGCCTGTTGGCTCACACGCCATGTAACTCCAGCCTGGCAGTAATGAGTAAGCCATGGTCAAAACTGCTTACTTCATAACCACTGACAGTCAGCAGATGTGAGCAATTCTCTGACCCCTGTGAGGATATAAGGTTATGGCTGACTTGAATATTATTCCTTTTTTTCCCCTCCAAAAAACAAAGGTTGGTTGTACCATCTTCTGATATATTCAATGACGGCTATCACAGAAATGGAATCCTACCAAGTAGCTTTCCCTCTCTCCTTTATGCAAACACATACACATTTATCTTACTCCTTTCTCTCTTTCTTTTTTCCTACTGCCTCACTTCCTTCCCAGCCCTGTGTTTATTCCTGCTGTTTTATAATGTACTTTTTCCAATTCTCTTGTGTCTCTTTAGGGATGGGGAAAATGAGAACCTCCTCGCACATTATGCATGTGATTCCATAAATATTATACAGTGACATGAAGATTTTTTTTTTCACTCTATATTTTTCTTCCACCCAAAGCCAAGTTGGATCTGCAAGAGCAGATCAGTTCAGGCTTAGCAATGGGGAAAAAAAAGCAGGCAAGAACAAAATGTCTGATCAAAGATGTAAATTAGTTTCTGTAAAAAGAATGATAGATTAGGATTTTCCAGCCCAGAAAAAAGAGATAACTAAGGAGGAGTATGATGGAAGTCCATCATACCACACATACAAAAGTTGTAAAAGACCAGACTTTGGCCAACACAGGAACCAGCTACCAAACTAGCTGTCTGAACTCAACACAAGGACAGTGGATCTTTACACAACATCTGTGTCAGTAGGGCAGCCCTCCAATCACAGCAATCTGTTGTGATGGCCGGAATTTACATTGGTTCAAAAGGCAACTGGACAATTTTATAGAAAAAAACCAAGCACTATGTCTTATGATGCCTCCACTGGTCACAGTGCTACAAGAAAATGCCACTGTCTATGCAACTCCCTGGTTGCTAGCATTGGTCACCAATGAAGACAGATGATGGACAGACAGTGGATTTTTGTTTGAACTAATGTGTCCATCCTTAAGAACAAGGTAACCCTGAGGCACGTTTGCAGGTCAAGGAGGGTTTGTGAGTTTGCTATGCTGGATTCAGACTGGCTCAGTGCCTTCTCATGGTGGAAGAACTCTCTGTTCTGTGGTCTAAGGCAGCACAGATACTTCAAATAAGCTTTTCCAAAAAGGTAGTAATCTCTTTAACACCTGTGTAACAGCAGATTTTTCCATTATCAAAATTCAAAAGCACGTTGAGTTATATAATTTTATAACTGTAAGAGTGCTCAGTTTCAATTGCCAGGGTGTATTGAAGCACTGCCTACGCCCAAACATGCCTAAATAACAGAAAGCATGTACAAATGCTTCACATACTGTAACTGTATGACAGTATGTAAGCTTTGCATTCACACAGATTCATTTGGAGAGGGGATGGGGACAATTTTGAGATGCTCCAACATTTCTACAATTATAACTGCAGTGCAGAGAGAAGCTCAGATCTCAGTACTTTACTTTCATAAAATTTTGTACCCCCTTGTACAGAAGTCTACATATATATTAAGACCTGGGGTTTGAATTTTGGAAATGGATTGCCAAAACCTACAGGATCTACCTGGACAGGCCTAGCTTACCTTCCAGCATCCATTGCCCAAGCATGCAGGCAACACTCCTCTCTCCTTGTTCAAATCCTAGAGGGTTGTCTGCCAAGTGAAACTTTTACTCATGATATTTAAGAGGGGAGTGGTGCACTGAACAGTGTTATTGTCTACATGAATCCTCTGGGAAAAAGTATACGTAGCTAATTTTTTTCCCTCTTTTTTATTTTTAAGAAGGTAGTTTGCTAAAAATAAGTATTGTTGGAGCAGCCCTACTACTGGGTTAGATATTTAATTAGAACAGGCCCATCAATTAAAGATACTCTAAATTCATATGCCAAAAGTCTTCCTCCTGTTCAATCAACAAGGTGTTCTAATTGAAGATGTCTCAAGAGAATGTGTTCTTTTCGTCGCCTGTTTTAACTTTTTTGACTTGAATTTGACATCTTTTCCTACCTACTGTCAATACTATGGTAGTGCAAAGACCTGGATCCAAACATGTCTTTGCGGCAGCAAAGTTTTGTTACATCCAAATCAAATTTCTCTGAGACATGAAAACTATCTGTGGCGAGTAATATTGCTCTCTGTGCTAAATAACAACTTTTTGAACAGCTGCCCTGCAGCAATAGGAATACACTTCCTCCTCCATTATTAAAAAATAATATAGTCCCTTCACACACAAAAAAACCCCAACAAAAAACCCCAAAAAACAACAGGTTGAAAGGTACAGCCCAACAGCAACAGAAAACCTCTGAAGTTTTTTTTCTAAGGAATTACCAGGAATTAAGGAGATATTTTCCTCCTCCTTCCTGATTTCTGCCCCTCTAGCATGGCCTAGTGCAGGCAGACACAGCACGTCATTTGATGAGAGTGCAGCCTCTGCAGAATCCTTTCCACTTATCCAGCAGCTGGACACAGCCCTGATCAAAGTTATATTTCTCAGCACAATCCAGCAAGTTCATCCAGCCAAAAACTAGACAACAAAATCTTTAGCTTTAAGCCTCACAACAGCTTTCACAAACAGAGCAGCACAGTGCAGTTCCAGAATATTAATCCAATTGCTCTACCAGCAATGAGTTCATTGCAACAAAACATAAAATGGAATATACACAGAAAATACAATACATCAGCTTTTAAAAAAATTTCTATCAAATACAGGATGCAACCAACTCACATATAAGATGTGGATCACTTTCATAACTCCAACCACTATTTACTGTAAAATGAAGGAAAGTTTGTTAAATTTAAGAAGGTGAAAGCAGCAACAGTCTTCAATTTTTCAGAACCACGCTCAAAATCATTATTGAAATTAAGATCACAGCACAACATAAAAATCAGGCAAAGCAAAAAAAATGTTACTGAGTCACCCCATCTTAAAAGATTCAAGAACCTCTGAGCCCACAGTCCTAGAAATGGAGAAGGTATGTTACTTTTCTGCAGCTTAACTAAACTGTTTTAAAAATTATTTTGAATTAAACAGATGCTAAGCGTGTTTACACAAGACTTATTTCAAATTAAGAGTTGTTTACTTGAATTTAAGCTGGGGAAAATACATTTTTAAGCTAAACTGATAGATGCTATTCTCAAAACACAGTGAGTGTTTACAGAGTTCTGCATCAGTTCAGCTCCATCTATGCATCACCTTTCAGAAAAGCAGCATCTCTGCATAGCCATACACCTTCCCTGGAAAAATGGCTATGTGTACTCCTGGCTTTTCCTTTCCAAAAATCTTCCTCGACTCTTCAAATACATAGCCCCATGCTCCTTACATGTTACCTACCAACTTCCCTATCTCCTGCCTGTGCAGAAAGAAATCAGCTCCAAATGAACGCGTCCACACTGTATGCAGGGTAGGGCCCGACCTCAGCAGTTTTGACCCAAAGAGCTGTAGCTCTTGCTCCAAAGGAGGGTATGGGTGGAAGCAGACGGCTGCAGTCAGCAGCTACATCCCAGGTGATACCACTGCTGGCTGCATGAGGCTTCTCCTCTATTTTTCTCCAGCACAAAGACAAACTACTTATGGTTAATCTGTTTAACCTCAAACTGTATCAAAAGAGGGAGTTGTCATGCAGTCAGATATGTGACAGCTGAGAGCTAGAGCGCACGCAGCCTCTCTTCCTAACTCATCCACGTTGGGTCTTTACAGGAATAAACTGTATGAGAGCAGCTCTACCCCTCAGAGCTTACACCTTTTGACGACTCTCCAATTATCAGCCAGCATAGAACATAACATGCTCCTCAAGCTATTAAGATGGAAAGGTTTCTCACAGTAATTTTATTCATTTTTACAGCTTGGGTCAATAAACAAATTATTTTTAAAAGGGAACAAACATGAAATAACAATTTAAATGAAGGGAAGGCAATAAATATATAGCTTCTAGCCTTGCTAGAAGGTCTGCTTTTTTCTATTTTAAGAAGCCTACATACATGCCTCAATTTTCTGTTGGTAACAAGTTTCAGTATTAGTCAAACCCAGGATGTGTGCTTTACTAGGCTGAAAGGAARAAAAACCATGTTGACACTAATACAGACCTTGAAGCAAGGACATACAAAGAAAATAATTACCAATGATTTTTCTATTCTTGTGACCAGAAGACTCAAATTGCAACCAGGACAACATTCATCTAAGTAGCATTACTTCAGAGTTTTGGGATAGACTTCTACACTATGAGCCTCAAATGTAGTTCTAGTAGCGAGCACACATTTGTCAGCCTGCAGTTGTGAGTAATTACCACAACAGCATGCTTGGACATATACTATGCTAAACTGCAAACGGGTGCACATTTTTGTGCATGAACATATATCCTCTTTAGGGAAGAGTTTGGTCCTGATAACTTAGAATGTCTCCTCTCCTCAGATGACTACAAGGAAGTTGATAAAATCCAACAGTTCCTTCAACAGATGCAAATAACTTTACATAGTCTGAAAACAGAGTCACAGTTTGTTAATATGATGAAAGGCTACAAGTTGCCAAAAATGGTTGCAAAGATTTGTAGCAAGAAGCAGGCTGACCAAACTAAATGGCAAAAGCAAAGATATAAGCTTTCAGGTCTGAAAGATCATGTTCAGCTCTAAATCAGAAGTAACCTGGACTTAGAGTTAAAAGTGCTGAGAATGGCTCCGAGTTTATCATAACTCAATTGTGTTAATCATATTAGACAACCTGAGAGCAAAGGATGGTTGGCACACATGGTGCAGGGAGGGATGCTGACAAGTGGAGAGCAATTAGACAGTTAGCCCCTGCAGGAAACAGAGACAGGTAATTACTTCCTTTGAACACTGAAAGACTAGAGGGGTGATGTAAAGAAAATCGTAATATAGCATAAAACTAATCTCTCTACTATGTCCATGATTTTATTCATCTAGTAATTACACAGTTCAGTTTATCTCATTTACTGAAGATATTTTGGAGGTCTTCTTGAATCCTTTACGTGGAATGTCCTCATAGTTAGAAAATGTCATTTATATTTTTCATTTCTTTCATCCAACTTAAATTCTTCAGGGCCTTAGCAAGATTGTTACTTGACTCTGGGTCCCTTCTGAGTAGGCAGATGGGGGGAGTGAATAAGCTGGAATTAGGTAAAGGGATGCGAAAAGCTCAAGTTCAGGTGCAGTAACATTTTCCCCAGTGAAAGCACCATAAAACAGTAAACCGGCCCACAAGATCCTCTTGGCCATTGCAAAGGGTGGTGGGATGGGCGGATGTACGAAGTGCCAGGAAACGCCATTGACACATATGCTGCAAATCCTAGCTGGATGTGACACCAACACTCCAAGAAAGATACCTGTAACAAGATCACCATGATGACCAAGTTGCCTTTAATATTTAGTCCCCAGATGCTCTCACTGTCCTGAGCACAAAGCCGCTCTGCCTACAGTGCTAATGCAGGAGTAGAAGTCCTACAGTTGAGTTTTTGGGTTCTGTTTTCTATTTAACCTCTTTCAGCACAGAATATGAAATGGCACCCACTAATAATCATGATTCATTTGTAACACAATGTCTGTTGTACGTAATCCTGTGCATTGTTATTGCTCCAGTTTACCAGTGATAAACACAACTAAGTTATATGATATTACCTGAACTGAAAATGCTGTTAAATAGAAATATAAATACATGATGATTAATAAGTTTCCTGGTTGGCATTTAATACATCAATAAGTATGCCTTATTTCCCTCAAAACAATTTAATTATATTTTGTCCAGATACAAACTCAGAAAGATTGTACTTATAAAAAAACCCCCAAATCCTTCTGTAGTGCTCTTCAGACTTGACATTGTGCTATCACAGAAGAAACAACATTTCAAATCTAAGCAGGCTTCAGGTAGAATATCCCTAAAACAGAGATGAAATGGCATATTACCCATTTTTCCTGGTTAGAACAGTACCTTTTAGTTTTGGGGTTTTTTTTAATCCTATCTTCAATTTGGTTTCATTAAGTGAGGGAGAAAAATCAAACATAGCATCTTTGTAATCATTCAGAGCCTATGTAGCACATAGCTGAACACCAAAGGCCTTATGAAGTAAAAGCAGATGGACTACATTATGTATGTGCCCAGGCATTTTAGGAAAGTATAAGAAGAATTCCTGGGCAGTGGCGACCATAGAAGAACTTGGTTCTCTTGTGTAAACAATGTTTTCCCCAACAGCTGTATTCCCCTTCCTGTTTATTCTTCTCTCCTGCAGAATTCTCTCAGTTCGGTCACATCTGTATTTCATTTATTTTTAAAAAATATTTCTTTAGCTATCCTCCTAGCCTTTTCAGATTATTAAGGCTGAGGGAATTTTCCAAATCTCATTTCTCCTTTCACAACCTATTCTGTTTACATTTTTACACTTCATTTAGGTTCTGAATTCACATAATGATCCACATGGGTTAGGGGCTTTGCCCACACAGACCAGTTTGCAGGGTTAGAGTCTTCATGTGAGCAATAGAAATTGTCTAGGCAATCATCTTTTCTTTGTGATTTTAAGACCAAAACACCATAGTGTTTTGCAGAATAATTAAGTGAAAACAGTGTTCAGTTGTTCCTTTTTTTTTTTTTTTAAACTTCAATGTTACATTTGATGCTTACACATTTCTATAATTATTAGACATGAGAAAAATTCTTGAAAATTAATTTTCATCACATCATATTTGAGAGTGCCTTTTTAATATTGGGGCTAATAACAATTATTAAATTAAAGTTGGACTTAACATTACTACTGATTTAAATCACTGATTTTTTTTTTTATATATTTGTTGTATTCTGTTGAAACTTTACAAGTTCTGCTAATTATGTGAACAGAAATTTTTAGGATGTGTCTGCCTGCCTTTTCTTGAAATAAATAGAAGTCTGAAACTGCATAACAATTAAACTAAGTCTACCTTTTTTTGATTTCAGCTAGGTTACATGAAACAAGGTTGTTAAAAAAATATATTGTAGCTGTAGTCTAGCACATCATTTTATTCCATTTTACAGCCGTCATGCTGAGCCTCACCTCAGACTCTTCTTTCTTAAAAATAACTGAACAGATGATGAAGCGCCTCTCAAGGGCAAGCATCAATCTCTGGGAGCAACTATATTCTACAAGCAATACCTCTTAAGATGATGTAATCTGTTCCAAGAAGCCTGTTTCTATTTTTAAGTGGCATACTCTTATTATGCTTTTAAAAGGGCATCTCCATCACAGATTATTACTTTGCTTTTAACCCAGTAACAATCATCAGTGATATTTAATATACATGAAATGGCTTCAGAAAATCATTGATTTTATCTTATTGTCTACCCTGATTCTTACAAATGGTACTTGAAATGGTAATTTACAGCTGTAAGACTATAAAGGACCTGTGAAGAACATTTCTGCTTAAGGTCACGTTTTCAAAGACAGTGCATCTTTCACAACTGCCTTAAAATGCTTGAGCATTTTGTACGTAAAGTATCTTGGAATGTTTTGGTTTTCCACTTAATGTTACCGAACTTGACATTGGAGAACCTGGAATAAACATTACAGCAGAAACTGCACAGAGAAAACACGCTCAGCACTGAAACTCCATCTGCTTTTACAAGGAGAGACAATAATGACAAAGCAAAACCTACAATTCTGTATAAAGAGCACTTTTTTGTGTGTTTTGTTTTTCACTACCATAATTTCCAGGTAAATCATGAAATTTAACATTTCCAACACCATATGCTTTCATATTAAAAAACCACTTAAAAAATAATGTTCTTACTGCTATTCCCTACCAGAATGAAACCAAACATACTCTTGGTGGCATAGGCATGTCACAATAAGCGATATGTGTAGGTGTTCTTATCATCATATTGTAAGAGCATGCTGTTATCTCTCTATCTCTGCCATCACATTGCTACACTAAGATGTGGATCTCAGAGTGCAGTGTGACACCGTCTTACTAATTTTAGAGTACGCAGCTATCTTGCAGCAAGTATTATTGGATCTCCTGGAATCTCACCTATTCATCTAATGAGCAGCAGCAATCCAAATCAGCAAACAGATTGGGGGGGCTTTTTTTTTTTTTTAAAGGAAGATTTTGATCCAAGAGTGATAAATGGACTAACAAAGTGATAGATTTTACCATCTCACATTCCTAATAGGTATTATGAAAGCCAGCATTACTTTTCACATCATAGTGCCACACATCTCATATCTAATGTGTGGCCTACTAAAGCTACTGACATTTCCAGAGCACCACAATCATCATCTGCTCTCTCACATGCAAAGGCCTACATTTTTATCACCTAAAGGCAAATGCACTTTAAGTTTTCCAGATGAAGTTAACTGTGGAAATTAATGTGGAAGTATCACCTAAAAAGAAACAGAGACAACTGCTGTCTACAACTTTTTTTTGTTTTGTTTTGTTTGTTTTTTTAATTTTTAAAAACCAAAGTTGGTAAACAGTGACTACCATACCTGGCTCTAAACATCAATCACTTACACTGCTATTTGTAACTATGGCAGCTGAGAGTCTATTGATTACACCACTGCGACTGCAACAGCCAGACATTTGTCTTTGAGATGCTGGTATACTTTGCTGCTTGAAAAACCAAAAGGCTTTCCAGCTCTATGTCATCTGCAGATGTAATTATCATTAGCACATTTTCTTTTGGTTGACTTTATAATAATTGAAATAGAGCATCACCAATATCCACAAAACTTCTAAGAGTGTCACCCTCAACTGAATTACATTTATTATATGTAGAAAAACACTTGGAAAATGTATTACAAATGCACAATTTTGTCCTGGCAGGAAGAGTTTAGTTGATCTTTAAGGTATTTTCCATCTTCATATTCTATGATCCTCTGAAACTTTGTTTAGTGTCCCTCAGCCAATATTCTCAACTCTCAGCTCCTGAGCGCTCTTATTTTTCTAGCAAAGTTAAATTCATTTTTCCAGTAATCACTCATAAGGAACTGCAACAATCCAGATTCRCAATTTTTTCCTACTAATTTAATAATTTGATTAAAAATGCAGAATAACTAAAATCTGTAATGTTATTTATAAACCTGTGTTGTTTACTTACTGTTCAGTTTGTTAGCCGCTAAATGCCTACAGATTTCTTTTTCATTTTTTTACCAGGAACTGAAATTAAGTTTACAAGGATGGCAACTGCCAAGTCTGTTCATATTTCAAAGATCAGCATCGTATTTGTTTTTTCTCCTTCCCTAGGCTTTTTGCATTTTCTCAGCTCTGCAAGAGTTTTCAAATGTAACAGAGAATTTTAAAAAAAAATCCTCCAGCACATTTCCACAGTGCCTCCAGGTTTGCAGGGCTGTTTGCAGCTGATGTTAATAGATAGGTGAGTAGCAGATGATGCTGTAACAGGGTACAGCCCCTCCATCATCATACAAGCCAAAATGCACTCATACCAGGCAGTGCTAGCAGGCAAGGGGACAGCAGGGGAAGAGAGATATAAGTCCCGAGCCTTCCCTGTAAGGCTGCAGCAGATGTATCTTATCCATACTTGCTGAGATCTTTACAATGAATACATATACTTCAGCATTTCCCTTCTGACCTTTCAATCAATGGATTTATTTAGATCTTCATTATTTCCCAGCTGTCCACACAAGCTTTAGCTTTTATTTCTTAAAAGACATTTAACAGAGAAGTTGCATAGATCAGCCACTCCCTACATTAGTACATTTATAAAAACAACAGTTTGAGCTATTGTTATATCATTATGAGTTCTTCTTGTTGAACTTCCCTTTTTCTCACTGCCTTTCCTTTTCTCTTAACAGATTTATCTTTAAAATGACATTTAAGGGCAGTAATTTTGTTTCAAGTATAGAGTGCTACAACTAGGAAGAACTTGAGATAAACTGTGCCCAAACAACTCAGCTGCAAGCTTGCAAGTTTCTCGACAGCTACATGTAAAGTAACAGCTAGGCATTAAGGGTYCTGTAATTGTTTAGGATCTTCTGGGGAATATTCTGACAATTCTCGTCCATGGTAGGATCTATTCCACTTCTTTAACACCACTGAAGTAGCTCAGGGCTGTGCACTGTGGGGTAGGGCCTTTCTAATCTTCCAGAACAAGGAGGCCCAGCGCAAACCATGCTACTTGTTCCCCCCAGAGATCCCATGCAAATATATTGATCAAAACGCAACTCTTTTTCCAGACAGTACCCCATCTCATACACGCTGTTTTACAAACTCAGATATTTACTGCTGTAATATCCGAGTACCACAGAGATARATACAGGACTTGCACTGTATTCCAAGCAGATGAATCTTATAGCATTTACAAAGCTCTGCTGCAACCAGCCCATGCATCACTCCTTACCCTTACACAGCTTCAACAGCTTTCTCCCATCTGAGCTTCATTTGGTTCATACAGAAACAGAGCTCCGAGGAAAGCAGCTTTGGCAAAGCAGAGAGGACTAGATAACAAGGAGAAACAGAGCCCAACCCTCCAGGTACCCAGTTCTCAGTACGCTGCTGCAGTGTGACTTGTCTCAGGGATCCCAGCATGGCCAGTGGGTATTTACAAAGCTACTCCAGCTTTGGTTCAAGCCTCAGAATGAAGRGGAAGCAGAGGAGTAGAAGAATGATGGAAGCGAAAAACAGAGAGGATTAATTTGTTCTTTCAGTGTAGCACGATATATATCCTGCCATGTCACTGATGTAATTTTTATTATAGTTCACCTAAAGGTCACCTAAATGATAATTTTTTCAGCTCTCACTTTTTACTTGTTATGGGTGGCACTGTAATGTCTAGGTTTGATAAGAAAGCCTATATTGCACTGTATAGGCATCTGAGATAGCTTAGCTAAGTAAAATTGAACAGCAGAGCCTCTTCTGTGTTCCTGTAGGCTGCACATGGGAGGCTGTTGCCTCGTGGCATAGCCTATCACTCTGCACATTGGCATGTTCCTTCTCAGGAAATGCATGGAAAAGCTTAACTTTTTCAGAGCTGGAGGAAGGACACTGGGGGACTATCAGCACTTGGGCAATTTGGTCTATATTTTTACAACGTCATGGCAGAGCTCATGCTATAGTGTACAGTCACCAGACAGATAAACCAGCCTGGATTTAAGAACCTTAAAAACCTGATCAGCAGTGGAGAATTTGGTAAAGGGGTATTAACTCATTCAAATTCTTTTAAATATCACAGCATTGCCAAGGCGCTGTTCAGATTCTCTCAAACAACACTTGAAACTCTGAACTTGGGATGGAAGACCTCTATATCTAGAACAGCACTGGAGTGTCCATAAAAACTGTTAATAGCAAAAAAGAAAAAAAAAGAAAGAAGGTATGAAGGTACATAGCATTTATAGAACTCTGCAGGCAAAAGTAAATACTTCACCTGTTTCTTTGGTTTGACTCAAGTAGCTACAATCACATGGATATCTTCAAACAACAACATAAAAAGGCTGTTCTGCAGTGTTCTGGGACACTTTGAAAGTGGTAGTATTGCTGGGTCTCACATATTTAGACTGATGCCTTGAGAACAGCATTAGAAAATTCTTTCAAGTACCTCATTGTTTTGAAAGAGTGTTACAAAAATGCCAATGTTTTAACTAAGATTTTATCAGCTCTGAAAATACTGACTCAACTATTGATCTTCCAGCCTGAGCTATTCTGAGGGAAGGTATGAAAAACCCATCTGGATTGATTTAGCTTTGGTCTCCAAAAACAAGTACCATATCTGTATACATAATGATACATTTAGGATTACGTTATAAAAGGCTACATACTTGAAAAACAGTCCTATAACCACGTGATATAAATACTGCTGATGCACTAGATGCATTAAAGATCACTAAACCAGCACTGTTTACTTGAAATAAAAAAGATGTTTACTGAAGTAATACTTAGGATTTTTATAATTAGAAGTCTGAAGAAAACTTTCTTTCAAGTGCTCCGACAGGATCAGCTTCATTAACTACTTGTTGGTGTATCACTAGATATGCAGCTCCAGATCAAACACTTCTCTCCGGTGATGGTATATTTTAGAACCAAAAACCTTACATCAGTAATTATGATATCTTTCTCAACACTAAACTAGCATGACTTCTTAAATTGTTGTTACAGATCCAAAATAAGCCCTAAAAAACCAGCATTACACTGCCACACTATGGCACAATTGAGATCTGCAAGCAAGAATAGAACAAAAAGACAATAAAAATAACTCCTCTACTTTAATTATTTAGGACTACAGCATCCACCCATTAGTTTTGTTTGCCTACTACATTTGTAAAGCACTAAAAAAAAAAATGTTGTGTCTTGTTCAGCAACAGCTATCTAGGTACATTACGCTTGAGGATTTTATTTTTGTAATGTTGGGGTTTTTTTTCCAAAATGAAAAAAGAAAAAGTTTACTTTCTGCAAGTGTTAAAATCTTCAAAGACTAGTTTGATATGCCTGTTGCACAGATGGGATATGCAGGGAAGTGGATACCAAGAGCATTTCTTTACTTTGTTGGCTACAGAATATAAACCTTTTTGTTCTCTGCATTACAATGTGATCTGAAAGGTTTTCAGTTGACAGCCCATAGGAGGAAAGAAAGAAAGGTTCAAAAGACCTTTTCAAGTTTTGTTTTTTTTTTTTTTTTTAAACTATTTGAGGTAATGCTACAGAATTTTAGAATCTACATTCATTATTTCTTTATGTCAGAATATAACTCATTTCAGACCTAGAAATATTTCAAAATACTTAGTACTTCCACATTTTTACTACTAAGTTTTGTGAGAGCTTTAAAACAAACAAACAAACCACCTTATTTTTGCTGACCTTGAAGAACAGCAACCCAAGATGGCTAAAATTTCACATCTAACTTTTTAACTACAGCAGCTCACTGTACAAAGCATACATTATTTTAATTACTTTGCCATTTATATAATTTATACCTTCCATAGCATTTGTTTTGCAAGGAAGCTATAAATCAATTTTGTATGACCATTACCAGTACTGCTTTATTCATTCTAACATTCCATTTTTTAAGTGTTTTTCTAATAAATCAAACATTATACATAAGCAATTGGCTGAGGCCAAGACCATACCAATTATTTTACCTGCAAGAACTTGCTATTATAAACGTTTCCCACAAGGCATAATAAAATACATGTCTGGTGCCACAAGACTTACAGGAATATCCTGTACTGAAGCATTAAATAAAGATTAGATGACTAGCTGGGGTTTCATTTGTTCCACCCCTTCCTTAATTGCTATTGTCACCACTTCAGTTTACAAAAAATGGCACAGCCTAGATGCATGCCAGTCCGTTCCCGTTAGGATGGTTTATTCAAGCTTTTAAAATCCCTAATTAAGTATCTTTCATCTCCAAACACTTCCAGTCACAGACTGCTCAAGTCATCGATGAACAGGGATTCTCTTTTGTACATTACCTGTCTCTAAGCCACACGCACATGCATATATGCATGTACACTTTAATACAATTTCTGTTATTACACCTCTGCTTTCAATTATCACACAATTTCTGTAAATTTTTTTACTGCCTTTAGTGAAAGCACAAGCCACCGTGTTATACCTRGGATCCTAACTCCTCCTAGTAGTCAAGATTTATAAACAACAAATTGTGAACATTATAGTCTTGTAACAAAATTGGCTCTAGAGCCTCACTAGCAAATGTGAAGTTCTCATGAGCATTCCTGAACCGACTGGGACAGGATCAGTCCAAATAAATCCYATACTTGCACCTGGTAGCAAATGTGCAGATTACCACCTAGGACTTGGGACTTTTGGAAGTCCTTTGGGAGGGGAGGCGTATAGCAAACTTGAGTGACACTGAATGAAGACGATTTATAGAGTGCATTCTTAGCAGCTTTAGTGTTTAGCAGTTGCCCAAGAGTCATGCTGAACTGCACGTGGCACTTAAAAACAAATTCCAAATTTGCAACTCCTCCCCAAAATCCAACAATAGCCAATTTTGAAAATGTTGGTCTTCAACTGCACCCTGAAGTTGGTCATCTGAATAACTGAATAACTGAAATGTTGGTCATCTGCTGCACAAAAATTTAGCAGCAGATATGACAGCATTTCTGTTATTCTGTACTTTCTAGTTGCAAAAATCAACTTTCCCTTGCCCGGCTGACCGCAGACATATCTTCCTCCATTAGTCATTCAGGCATCACAGCTAAGTATTTAAAATTAGATAACCTTCTTTAAAAATACATATTATTTAAATTATAAAGATTTAGGCTGAAGTTGAATAGACTATTGAAAAATGCTGTTTCTTACTACCGTATCTTTCCTTACAGCCCCCTCTGTGAAGGATACTGTATTCCATATCAGATTAACTGGAGCTCTGTCACACGGAAAAGATTAGTTACGATAAATGGCATCCTTAGCGCTGCTGAATTATGTCTTCCTCAGAAGAATCAAAACCACGCTTCATTGTCATTCATCAGCCATCCCCTTCTAGGGAACTACAGGAAACTTCATACCTTCCTGAACTTTTCCATCTGCTTATAAAGATCTGGATCCAGCTCCTGAGACACATCTTTCATCCAAAGTAGAGCTCCTCTGTATTCAGTCCGATACTGTTCCATTCGGTTTACTGTCAGCCATGTGTCTGAGATGGCTCTGTATCTGAAAGTCTCCACTTCCTGATATAATCTACTCAAAGGAGTACGCAGTGCTAATCTGGGGGAAGGCATGAAGGAAAGAAAGGAAGGAAAKGAACATATTATAGAGGTAGTTCCACAAAGGCAGACGGATTAATACAACTACTGACACTTTACTAGCAATCAAAAAAACAAACACAGCCAAAATAGTTCACTTAAGTGCTAGCGTATGTTCAGATGGTTCTAAAGCTTGGTTGGGGGTACACATGAACGAGGTAATTTTGCATGAATATTGTGTTTGCAACCTTCCTATTCAAGTAGTGACCTTTCACTTACACACGTGAGTGGAAAAGGAACCTTTTCTAACGCATATATTTATTTTAGTTAGCCAAGCTGCTTGTACGTATGCTATTAACATTCCTCTTTGCAAGTTGCATTTAACAACTCTAAAAATGTACCTGAGGTAATTTATTACTGGATACATACCACAGATGTATCAGGATTGTCATGTTAAGCCCCAGAAAAAGCACTTCCATTAGCCTTTTAATCTTCAAATGTACATGTAAATAAAGAAGTCATCTGTCAAGTAGATAATTATCTGGTTGKTTTTTTTTTATTTTTTTTTTTATTTTAAGGAATCTGAGCAATTCCTTTGAAGGACATTTATCTTTTGTAAGGATTTAGGCATTTTCTTAAATGTTTCCTCCAGCAACTACACTTTGGAAAGGCAGTAGGGGACACTGTTGTCTTCCCTATGCCATCACTTCGGCTCCTAATGGAATCTCAGAACTAGACAGGATTACTCCAACTTTTGCTTTGCTTCCTCCTGCTGCTTCTCCTTTCCTCTTAGTTGCCAGCACCCACCTCACTGGAATGAGTTCAATCAGTGTCACACCAGTGTAGAGCTGGTTTAATGTGCTACTTAGGGACTTCCTAGGCATAAGAGAATTTCTAATATCAGCTCCAGTAACCAGCAAGTTGTGTCTTCTTGATCTCCAGCTACTCAGCTGGCTGTTGGCATGCAGCGTAAATAAGAGCATTCCCAACTTCAACATGAGCTTGAGGATGGCTCAAGAGAAGACAGACAAACAATTGGTTTTATTTTTATGTGAGAGTTTATTTAAAAAGATGCCTTAAAAATGCATTGAGTAGGAGATACAATAAAATGTGAACTTCTTAGTGTGGCTTCCCCCCCATTTTTTCTCATTCTACAAATACTTACCCAGCCATTCAAAGGAAAATTCAGTTTATGTAGACGTGTCATACACTGGGATTTCTATAAACAGTTAAGCTTTATAAAGAAGCAAATCATCAGGGTTTTTGCTCAAAGGTGCCTTACATGTGTTTTAAAGATCCCACTCATGGCTGTTACTGGATGTGCTAATGACGAAACTCTAGCCCAAGATAAACATACGAAATTCTCAGTGCTCTGTATGCGATGTTTTATTCTGAGCCAAACAGCTGCACTGTTAAGCTAAAGCTGGAAAGTATCACAATAGTTAARAGCCCCAAAAAATCCTGTAAAATATCACGGAATAGAATTTTCCCTTGCAAATGATGGTGAATTTCAAACTTTCATAGTCCCAATACTGTTAAAAAAAAGCATCATAATACTCATAATGCCATCAGGTACTGTTACTTTTAAACTCTTTGAGCAAACACAGGGTCAGTGAGACATCAAGGGCTCTGGGTAACAGCATGTGTTTGTGTGTATGTGTGTCCCTCTGGATTCCTCACCTTTTACTGATTTGGTCCTACCCAACCTACATGAGCTCAGTGGGGATCTAGGATCTTCTCCTGGGGGACTTCATCGTGTAAGGTTAAAGCAGAAAACAGCATTTAGACTCCTCCTTTCTCCTCCATCTACTTGAGGTATGAGACTCCACGGCCCAGAAAAAGGCATTCCCTTAACTATTTCCCTGCCCTCCCAGGACCCAGACACCTCCACAACGAGTCTGCTGTAGCATTTCTCTGCAGAGTGAGAAGTGCCACCAAGCAGGAGAGGGACCTGACATCAGCTCCTTTACAAACCCACTGCTAGAGAGTCCGTGCAGATGCACCTGTACAGCTTTAGAACTGCTGAGCTGAACAGGCACAGGTGGGGGATCTGGAGATACACAGACATAGCAGGTCCATAAGACAAAAAACAGGATCAGGTAAAACTACAAGGAGCAAGCCAGTAAAATTGCCAATACTACAGCAGGTTTGGTCAATAATAATTTTCCTATCATTTGGTTCCTCACGCATTTCAAATGGCAAGATGAATTATGCCAATGGTGAATCAACTACCATTATCCCATGTACTTTGTAAATCAGACAGTAATTCTGACACATATACCTTTGCTGAGAAGAAAAACAGAGGGCCTTTCCTGTGGCTTGCATCATTTTTCCTGCTCTCGTTTTATCCTGAGAACCCTGTGATCGAAGAAATTTCCCCAATTCATTTTCTTCCTGAGACAGAACTAACGAAAAATAAATAAGTGGTCAAACACATTATTTAATAGGTTCCTAACAGCTTTAAAACTGGCCTAACATCAAACAGGTTAAGTTACTCTAAATCCAAGCAGCACAGAAAAAATAAATAATTTCATGGAATTCCTGCATTTATTAAACAGAAGATCTGATTCACTTGAGACGTTTGTTGATATACTTAACAAGAATCACAAAATTCCATCAGTGCCAAAAGACAACAGGAGAAACATGCTATTTCTTTATTGAACAAAAGAATTAGGTTGGTTAGATTACACAAAGGGCCCAATCTTGATTATAGTATCTTTTAGTCTTGGGTTTTTTGATTTGTTCGGTTTTTGGTTGCGTTTTTTTTTTTTTTTTAATCCTTTTTTACCACCTGGACTGCCTCGGCTGATCTTTGGTAGCATACTTTCACTGAAGCTAATTCTGAGTTATACTACCCAAAGCTCGTTCACTTGCTTTTCTCCTGCTCTCCATTTTTGATGCTTGACTACAGAAATGAATTTTTCATATGAAAAATCTAGTACTTCATTTTAAAGAACATTTATTTTCAAATTACTTTGCAGGATTATTTTACAACTTTAACATTCTACATAATTCAAACACTATTTTTTAATTTATATTTCAAATATCTGAAATATTTCTATTTCAAATTGACCGATTGTTTTTTAAACAAAATGATGAAGAAAAATAAAAGTGTTTTTACACTGACTTGTTGACTACTTCCAAACTGGGACCATATAGTCTTCATGATCTCACATCCTTACAAAAACATTTAATTATGGCCTCATCTATCAGTCTTCCAAAGCGGGTGTCTCCTATAGTACCAATTTCTTCCCACTATCAGTAGGCAGAATGGCCTAATATAATGAAAGAAGATCTCTTGAAGTCCTCTTGTCATTTTTCCAAATGTTGACAGTCAAATCCAATGCAGACTCATAGCATACTCTGGTAAAATGTTCTGCATGCACATCTTTGCATCAGAGATTTCACCTGCTACTGCGGAACACTTCTTGAACTCAAGACACTACTATTCTGTATTCTAATTTTACCTCCAGATCCTGAAACATTATCTCTGACTTTCTTTGGACAGGCAAAAGAAAAAGGAAAGACTGGAGAAAATATGGACAATGTTCAACAAAAGAAAGTAAATTGAAAGATGTCTCCAAAGCTTGGTTCTCTTTTCCAGGCCAGAAATCACAGCAGCAGAGAATCGAACAATATTGATTGCAGAGAACCTTTAGAGGTCATTTAATACAACCTGCTGTTTGAAACTTCCTAAATGAGGCCCCTGTCTCTCACTAATGACTGCCACTAATTACTGTACACCTGTTACAGCCAAGTCAGCATTATCAAATTCATTGTAATAGCATGGATTACTTAATTATAAAACTAGTAATAAGCCCAATATTCTTCATAGTCAATCCTGACTGAAAAAAAATTAAAACAGTTCAGAACAGAGTTAGGATTTCTAAAGACAAGACACTTACGAATTTAAACAAGCCAAGCAAGTAATGGGGAAAAAAAAAAAAAAAAAACAACTTAAAAAGCAAGCTGTCTCCCATAATTATTGCTACCTATCACTACATAATATCAAACATAAAACTTAAGAACTAGGAGATCTTCAAGCAAATAAGCAAGTCTGCCTTCAGCTGTCTGCAAAGAACATTATTTTTAAATAGGATGAAACTAGTAGCTCCCCATTTTCATTTTTACTTTTTCACTTGTTCGATGATTCCATAATGCAGACCTCCTTATCATTTTAACTACTGTATTTGATCATACTTACAACAAATCCTTTTTTGATACAGTTCAATTGCTTTCAGCAACTCCATACATGTTCTCTGAATAGAATGGAACAGCTGGTATTGAAACAAAATACACAAAAAAATTGTAAGTGTATGCAAGAAACACTGATGATTAAAATACAAGAAAGAGCTTAATTTTTTGTAAAAATTATTAGGGATCACTATTTTCTTCTTGAGCAATGAGTAATCTTTTCAGCTTGAAAGTGATTTTTCCTTATCAATTGTGCTTTTCTTTCAATTAAGTTGTTCACTGAAACTACAGACAGACCAACCATAACTTACAAAAGGAAAATAAAGACAAAAATAATTTTGGAAGCAGATCTATTCTAAACAGCTGATAGTTAACCAAACTACTCATGTTGTTTTTTTTTTTTTATTGATATCTTTGGATACATATGAAGATGTACAAATCTCTGTTTCTAAAAAAACTCATAGTAGAGCAAAAAGTTATCAAAATGTCTATCGTGTTTATCATGTGTGGCAATATGCATACTGAATTTTTAATACTGCAAAGTCTAGTGGAACAAACTTGCATTGGTATGCCAACATAGAAAGTTATTGATGTAAACTGAACTTTTTACTGGCATAGTTTCCGGTTTTCTAATCAAATTTATAAAGCAGCAGTTTCCAAAGAAAGTAGAGGAAAAAAAGTCAGTCTTGACTAAGTTTGGAATTGTTTCCAGGAAATAGAAAAATTACTACTCTTTCTGTCTGTCCGTCTAAAACCTCTAACCTGTAACTTAAACCTAAACTCCACTGTATCAAGCATTACACAAATATAAGTAAAATGGACTACTGGCACAGAAACTGCCTTCCTTTGCATCTGCTTGACTTCCTGTACATTTACATGGGTCTTGTCTTTTAAACCGAGAGCGTGACTTGCAGTTGAGAAGTTGTCCAAGTGAAAATATGCTTATAGTTTTTTATCTGGTAAACACAAGTTTCCCTATTTGCAGTCCCACCTGAGCTAACAAAGCATCCTTCCTGATGAATCTGCAACACAGTAAGCATGGTAGGAACTCAGGTATATATTTATAAAATATTGTTCCATCCTTCCAGCTTGTTTTACATCAATACTCTTGATTTATAACCCATCATGAAGACCCCACAGCTAGAATCATCACGTTATAAATTATCACTATTATAGCTAGAACTACAAAGATTTGTTTGTTGTAAAACAGCCTCTTGTATTTCAGCTAAAATGCGAATAAACTGAGAATCCTATGTCAACAATTTTCTAAGAAATTACAAGAAAACCAGTAATGCAAAACCTTTACCCTATGTAACAGAACAATACCAATAAAACTTAGCTGGACACTAACTTGATTATTACACTTCAGAAGTCCATTCTCTATCTTTTGCTTTGCTTCAAAGATGTTGAAGCTCTTCAATTTGTAGAACCTTAATATTTTTTTTTCCAGTGGGGTTCAGGATACTGACAGTAGGACTGTATTTGTCACACAGCAGGATTCCTTCTCTTGGTAACACTTTACAGACTTTCAGAAGCTTCTCTGGTCACGTCAAAACCCACTTATCTGCACAAAAGCTCCCGAGAGCAGAGCGCAATATGCACCTTGCTCCTTCTTGGTATATTGCATGTTTTTCTGGTATATGTGGTATTTTATAACCGTATAAAGAATGTCATTTGTATATACTATAGAATACTATATATAAAAAAAAAAATCTTAAACTGATATAAGCAAAGGATAAGAACGACTGATATAAACACAAAGGACCATCTCCTGCTCCCATCTGCCAACAAAAAAAGAAAAAACCTGCCCCCAAAACCTGAAAATAAATACGAGAGACGTTGGGTTCCAAATAAAGTTTGAGGGACACGGGTTTTTGTGTTACAAACTGCCATTATATTCCCYGTATTTACATAGGTACTTCTGCCAAAAAATGGAAAAGATATTACAAGAAAATAATGATAAAAATGTATATACATTATTATATACTACGTGTACATAAATTAGAGGCTTGATGGAAATGAAAACATTTTAAAAATGAACAAACAGAGAATACACATTATGTAAACATTACAAACCTCCAGTTTTGCATCCAGATCTGCATCTGAAGCCACAACATGTTCATCTTCCTTTTTTCCTGTAACTTTTATAAGGGTTTGTTTTGTTTTCCAGTATTTCTGTTGCATTTTATTGACCACAGATTTATCTTGGCTTTGAGCATATTGRTCATAAAATTCCCTTGGATAATTGCTAGAATATTAAGAAACAAAATTACAAAACTTCAATAGGATGCTTAAAAAATAAGTCTAACATGCTAGATTAATACATTTCCATCAAGAATATTGCATTTGCATGCAGACACATATATTTTAACATGCATTTCCTCATTATGCATTAATAACAAAGCAATTAAATTAGTACTATATTTCCCATCCTACTTTGGAAAAATAATACACTGCTTTCAATTTGAAGGTCTTTAGCATATAGTACTGCCAAATAATCAGCTGCAAAGAATTCTTCCCAATGCAGTATGGAATGATTTATAGCCCATGGAATTAACTTTTTATTTTTATATAACTAATAGGAGAGTTTCAGGTGAACTAGCAGAGTTGCTTAAGCAGGCAGCAATTTTCATGCAATTTCAGCAGTGTCAGGATTTCACAAAGTTCATTTTATGAATGGAATTAGATGAACACTCATCTCTCTTGAGCATGCTATGTGAAAGATAAATAGCTCACGTCTTTCTTTATGTAATGACTACATGACAATTGTGGGTGTGTAACAGGTAATCTTTTTTTCAAGGATTATCTTCTACTGACAGATGATTCTGCATACCTGTGGCAGACCTAATAAAAAGTGCAATCTAAAGACAAACTCCATATTCCACAATATTTAAACCATACCAAGATGGTTTAATAGAAAATATAGCCTTACAGTGAAATCTTGATCTCTTTCAGGAAGTGTTATTCCATTATTAATGTCTGCAAAAGTACATGCCTTTTCCCTATATGCATATATAAAAAGCTGTAGTGACTTTGCAGATCTTTAGAAGTAAATGGTTGCTAAAACTTGCTATATTAAATACTCCAGGAAAATTAAAGAGGTTGAGCTTATCTTGAAAAAAGATACCCTCCACCTGTGGAGTGACAAACTGTGGTTCATTACTGAGATAGTGCCCCCTAGCTCTGTTCACAACACACAGACAGCTCAGGGATGCTACCCCAAAGAGGTCTTCAGACCCAACATGCCCACCAAGTCATGTATTAAGACACATACACACACACATATATATATATTTATATACGCTTGCTGTGAAATACTATGGCCATGCTGAAACAACAAGCCATTGGTATACGTTCTCCAAAAGGGTGGCACATCTGCCCTACATAGTTACTAGTGACACAGTTTAATCTGAAAAGGAAGTTTGTTTCACAGGGATTTGCTGCTTGCTTTAGTTATTTTTAATCAGTGAGTTAGGAGACAGTGCCTTAATCACCAAAGAGATGGTAAGAAATTAAACTGGAAGTGAGCAAGGACAAAATTCAAAATGCACTTAGGCACAGCACTTCTTGGCTTCTTCCCCAAACTTTAAAAGCAAAGATATTTACCCATTTAATTCTACCCAAACATTAGTTCCAAGAGTTTAATTTATGAATTTCATTAAAATTAAAACAAAGCCCTTCTTGGTGCTACAGCACAAAATAAACCACACATGCAAAACATACCACATTTCATGTGGAATTCTGCACAAATAAACCATTACGCTCTCTGAAAACAGGCAGCCTATCAAGTTAGATGAAGCCTATATTGACCTGATATATGCTGCACCTTTAAAATACAAATTCTACAACCTCTAAGAAATAACAAGAAGATCCCCCTGCATTATGAGAAAACAAAATATGAGAGTTTAATAAAAATAGCATTACTTTAAAAGTAATAATTAAAAAAAAAAAAAAAATCAAACTGCTCACAAGGCAGTTTAAAGACCCTAGCTGTCTGGCTAGTTGTGTGCTTTAACTTCTGCTCCAGCTGTGCAAATAACTGATATCTCAGTTCAGTCGTCAAGTTAAGAAAACACCATAGTTCATCTGATGTCAACCAGCCTTGGTACCTACCTCACCTGAGGTCACTAGACATTCTCGGGGCACGGTGCAAGGAATAAAAATGAGTTATTAATATGGGGTCACAAAAAAAAAAAGCTGGGATTAATACAGATTCCTGAATTAGAGACTGATAAGCCAATTGAAGGAATAAGAGGAATATAACATTTTACCACTACAGACAAATTCAGCTTCTAATTTCATTTGGAGAATTTACTGGCTCCTGTTTATGCTTAAGATAATGAAAGATTTATAATCACATTACTGAAATATTTGGTGGACAATTTTTACTGGTAGACACTTGCCAATACCTTTTAAAATGGATTTTGTGTCAAGCAATCATGGACATATTTAGTTTTTGTTAAATAATCAGAAAATATAACTAAAAGAAGGATGTACTTTATTCTTAAGTTGATGACCATGCATAAACCTCTTGAAACACGACAGTTCATACGCTTCTCTCCATTAAGCAGGAAATTGATAACATGTTATTTTTCTATCTAGTCAATTCATTTGTTTTTCCATTCTTTGGCAGTTTTTCATTTTTTATTTTTATTCTTTTTAAACAGAATGTCTACCAGTGACTTCATATAAACACTAGATGCCAGAACATAATGTGTGATAGACTCAGGCAGTAACAAATCAACATGCCAAACACCACTAGCTCTTCAGAATAAGAAAAAATGATCAAGGTACTTACTACTTATGACCTTCCATGTTTCTTGTTTTCTTCAGACACTTAAATAAAATAAGAAATTATCAGTTAATACAAACATCTTTAAAACATAATTTTCAAGTTAGACACTAGAAAACCTCTACCTCTTCACATAGAAAATTACTATGTTGCAGCATCTTGTTTACCATGTTACAACAGAAAACTTTTCAATCTGTGGACCAAATGCTTTCCTCATGTAACACACAATTCTCGCTTAAATCCATGACAAACACATTTAAGTGGTGTCGCTGATGTTGCCAATTATTATATGTTAGCAAATTTTCCAGGCAAAAGCAAATTTACCTGGCACAAATTCAGTGACTTTTGAGGAGGCAAACCAAAATTGTCCACACTAGGCATCTTCCTCAATCAAGTTTTTTTCCCCCAAAGTTTTAGCCACAACACAGTTCAGCTACTGTTTTCGCCCATGTCCCACTGATCTATTTTTTAAAAATGCTAGCTACATCATGTCTTGAGCCACGGATGCAAAATTTAACCACCAGGTGGTTTTTCTATGGGGGACATCACAGTTCCTGAGGATAAAATATGATCTGTATGCATTTGGACTTTAGATTTTATAAGTTAACATCTCCAGCTTGGATACTCAAGTCTCCCACTATACTTTTGAGCTGACCAGATGGCACACACATCACTTCCCACCAGTAATTGAGCACACTCCTTCCAGGCCAAATTTACAAGCAAAGCCAGACACTCCTTATAAACAAAGAGCACCTGGCTTCTCCTCTGCTGCTTTCAGAGAGGACTCTATTCTCCAGCATGCAGCCAGCATGTGAACAGAGGCACTGCAGCATGATCACAGATGAGACCAAAAAGAAGCTGGTCAGATGGTGCTGCTGGGAAACGGCCTTTGGTAAGACCAGGCACAGAAGGAACACACCAACAGGCTGCACTCAGACATGAAACTGATTGACTGAGAAAACAGTAATGGAAAAAGCAGCTAGGAAGGTAATGGTGCTGAAACTGAACTTTGGCACTAATCTGGGTGAGAGAGAAAAGGGGCTGCAATGGGGAAACGTGACACTGGAAACATACCTAGCAAGGTGCTGCTTAAAGACAGTACGGTTAGCACTGGAGTGGCAAAGGGACTGGAACAGGTTGCAGGGACCCAAACAAGGGAATGCAAACGACCTGAGTGCTTCCTGCAACCGTGAAGCACGTGCACTTCCATTTGGAGCCAAATGGAGCTAAATCACAGATTTCTGATTCTAACCTCTCTGCTGTCAGTACCTGTGAAATTTCCTGGCAAAGTTCCATGAAATGCTGCAAGATTATATCAGAGCAGGAAATTTTCCTGAATTGGAATTTTTGTGAAGTGCTCATAAGCACTGCAGGAGAAACCATGAGAGAATTCATAACTCTGTCTTCAGAGCAGAGTTTAAATGTAAAGGCCAACAGCCAAACAACAAAGAGGAAGAAAGGAATGTTTCAGATTGTTGTTTGCATTATAGCACCATTGAGTCAGACAATATACAGAATGGACAGCATCGGTCATGGCTTTGCTGTAGTTTTAGAGCCATAAGGCACAGGCAACATTAACTCCAGTTTTCTAACACCTTTATGCTTGACTTCACTGTTTTAATACTGGTCCTCCTTAAGTCAGCTGTGGGTGTGTGTGAGTGAGATAAGAACACAGGATTTAGCTTGTATACACATCCATGACTCAGTTATTCAGCAGCACACTTGGTTTGACAAGAAGCAAAGAACAGTCTGTCTAGATGGAATAACATGCATATTATGTGGAACAAAGTGTAAACGACCAACACGAGGAACAGGTTTAAGGCACTGACCTTACACACTGTACACGTCCACCTGACTCTCCTGGAAACCAGTGTCCCTAAAAAAAGAAAATAAGAAGATATTAGTGTCATGGTGAAACAGTTCTCATTTGCAAGCATAGCTCACGCTCTTTCTTCCTAAACATCTGACCTTATATTTTGATTCTGGGGTCGTCTTAGTTATACTCCTCTGAGTCCTATATAGTATCCCTATGTCCCTAAGATATTATTTGTGTGGGTTTTTTAGTTCAACGTGAGGACTCTATCACAGCCATTAGGACAGTGTTTTCATGGTCTGAAAATGAGGGCACGTCCCATTGTGTGACACAATGGCATCTGAGGTGTCTGAAGCTACAAGGCTGCTGGGATAGTGTTGTATGGCCATATAGGGTGGAAGGAAACAAAAGTGGAGTCCTACCTACACTGCCTGCTGGAAATGGTTCCTGGCATGTGGTAGCACCCAAAACATGCCAGGAGAGAGAAAAGTCCCAGAGAGCTCTAGGTGGTATAGACAAAAATCATGCCAGGGAGATTGCAGCAATTAAACAGCAGGAACAAGAAGCAGCCCAGTGATCAAGCTCAATCCCTGGGCCCATTTTATTTCCAATACAGAGCTAGCTTTTGATCCTAAATGAGAATTCAGTTTGTACAAAGACAGCTTAGTAAGCACTGGCATTGAGTAAACAGAACTGTGGTTGCTCAAAAAGAATCAGATGACTTTTGATAAGGCTTGCGGTATTTCACCTACAATTGCCATCAAGAAATGTTCCTGGATCCCATTCATTCCAGATGCTGTTCAAGGAACTTTCATAAAGAAACCAGTTATATGCCTCAGAAGTCCCATCTGAGTTTCACCTTTCTCAGTGACTGAGAACACTTTGGAAAACCTGGATGTCCAGTACTATCATGCCATTATTTTAGCTGTTAATTTAGATCACAAATGTGCATTTGGTTTGGGTCCCACTGATCTCAATGGTACCCTGAACAACTTCCATTCACACAGACCTTGTTTCAAGTTAGATACACTTGTGTAATATTTGCAGCACTGTAAACTAATTCATATTTCATGTTTAAGCATCACAGTTAAGCTCTACTGAAATGGAAAGAGTATATATTAACATAGATACTAAAATCAGAAACAAAGGTAGAGGAACATAATAAAGGAATATTTACTTGACCTGGATGTAGTTGATGTGCTATTACAGGAATTCTCATGTTTGTATCTGAGTTCTGCTGCAAATGTATCAATTTTTAACTTGTAATGTTAGGATTTTATTTTTAAGAAACATCCAATCTTACTAGATAGGTCATATCCTTAACTGGGTTTTCAGGAGGAGGTCAGGACAACTGTCTGATCTTCGAGGTCAACTTCCTCAAAGCACATGAACAGCCGATTTCTATGGGCAGAAAGTTGAGCACCTGTGGCAGAAGGCCAGGATAGATTAACTTTAATGAACTCAAATGCAAAACTAATGCATGCAGAAGATGGAGGCAGGGACAGGTTACTCAGGAGAATGCAAAAGCATTGCCTGAGTATGCAGGGATGGAGTTAGGAAAATCAAAGCCATGCTGGAGTTGAACCTACCAAGGGACACAAAGGGCAACAAGAAGTGCTCTGTAAAAACACTGGCACCAAAAAGCAGGCTAAGACACAGGCCCACTGCATGACAAAGAATACGGAAAGGCAGAGGTACATTTTTACCTTGGTTTTCACTGGAAGGTCTGCCCTGGGGCTCTCTAGTTCTCCAAGCCTATTGTCAGGGTATGTGGGTATGTATTTACCCATATTACAGAAAGATTGAGTTAAGAGGTACCTAATCCATTTGGACATACACAAGTCCATGAGACCAGATGGGATGGATCTTGGGAGTGCTGAGGGAGCAGGCTTATGTCATTGCAACGATGTTCTCTCTGTTCTCTTGGACGTTATAGTGATCAAAAGAGGTAGCTGATGACTGGAGGAAGACAAACACCATATCCATCTTCAAAAAAACATAGCAAAGAGGCTCAGGGAAACTTCAGGCCCATCAACTTCACCCTCAGTTCCTGGAAAGATCATGAAGAAAACCTTCCTGGAAACTATTCCCAGCCACATGAAAGACAAAAAGGTGAGTGGGAACAGCCAGCATGGATTTATTAAGGACAAATCATGCGACACTAACCCGACTGCCTTCTACTATGAGATGACTGCCTCTGGTGAATGAGGGGAAAGCAGTGGCTGTTGTATGCTGATTTTAGCAATGCCTTTGTCATGGTGTCCCATAGAATCCTTACAGCCTCTTGTGGGACCACATCTGGAGTAGCGTCCAGTTTTGTGCTCTCCATACAAGAAAAACACTGGCATACTGGAGTGGGTCCACCGGTCAGGGTCTGGACCCCGTAACATATTTGTTCAGCTATAAGACCACCAGGCTAACAGGAGGCCTTATTGCTGTCTACAACTACCTAATGAGAGGATGTAGAGCAAACAGTCAAACTCTTCTCAAAAATGCACACTGGAAGGACAAGTGGCCATGAACACAAGCAGGAATATGTGAAATTCCAACTTAATATAAGCAGGAAAATTTTCACCATGAGGATGGTCAAGCACTGGAACAAGCTGCCAGGTGAGGCAGCTTGTTCAAGAGCCTTTAATATTCCTGAAGATATTAAAGACTCTACTGGATATGGCCCCGAGCAACCTGCTCTAACTGGGCCTGGTTGAGCAGGAGGCTGGACTATGTAATTTCCAGTGTTCCCTTCCAACCTATGTGATTCTGTGAAAATCTGTACGATGTAAAAGAAGATGAGATTGGAGAGCACCAAGTTTGCTGCTACCATTGGTTTAACACAGAAGACTTTCCACAAGAATGGTGTAAATGGACAGTAGAGTAACACTGTACCATGACCACTGTAGCTACACAGAAAAACAAAAAAAACCAACCAAMCAAACAAAAAGAGTACAGCATGTTTTTTCTCTAAGAGTTATCTGCAATATTTTCAGCTTTTAGTCATATTGTTTATTTTCATTCATAGCTGAAACTTTTAATATTAACAGTTTTCATTCTTCAGATATTGCTACATGTACAATGTAAATTGTCCCTGCAGTCATTTAACCGGGCCATAATTTATTTATTTATTTTTATAATCTCTGACTTCATGTGTTGTTCTTGTCTATTCCAAGTCTAGCAACCAAAGAGGGTTAAGATATTGGTTCAACTGTAACAAAAGACATTATTAAAAGCATCTGGGATAGCTGAAAGCAGTGAGATTTTTAACAGAAATCCTACAGTCGTAAGTCTAGCCACAAAAAGTGAGAGATGCTAATAAAAGGGGACTGGAAACAGCCCAGGGAAGTATCAAGGAATTAAAAGGAACACTTCATAACCATGTAACAAAGAACCCCTACAGTTGTGAAACGCTGGCCCTGAGGCTGCAGAGAGACCAAGGAATGAGCACACAACCTTTGACTACTTCAGGTTTTGAACTCTGTTATGCTTTTGAAGAACAAGACATAAACGCCCCGAACAGAAGTAAGAAGAGAATTGCTCTGCCAAAGCTGACTACAATGAAAGCACATGACACTAACTAGAGTCCACCAATACCTTCCCTGAAAACTGCAGTCAAACTTAAAATTAACCTATGTTATTATACAGTTTTTTATATAAAAACAAGCTTAATTTGCCACAAGGAGTTGATCTAAGGGACTTTTTTTTCTTTTTTCTTCTGAGTGTATTAAGACTAAAAAGAAGTTTCAAGAAATAATATCATGCTGACACTGATTAAAAAAAGAATAGCATTCACCATCCCATCGGAAAGGATTTGTATCGGAAAGTTTCCATTATCTTTGATGATAAAGAGTTACGCAACACTTGTGATCTCTGTGACAGACAGCCTTTATATTAGCTAACAAAAGGTAGGGATACTCTAGATAATATGGGGGGGGGGGGRGGAGCAAACATAAGTGCTCTAGAGCATGCTAGGGAAAGCAGTGCTACATTACAGCTGACTGTACGTAAATCTACATTTATTGCTGCATAGTGCTGGATCTGAGGTTTCCTGAAGAAGTCCACACACAGGTCCAGTAATTTTGCAAGTGCTTTCCAGTGTCTTGAGACAGGCAGATGTTACCTCAGTTTCAGCATTAAACCTGAGCTGGCCCTATTCATAACAAGTCTGCCCAGAACACAAGGGACCAGAGTGCTGAAACATCCATTTCCATATGGAACCAACTGGGTTCATAATCCTGCCAAAACCTTGAAAACCCTGATCTGGCCCTCTGAGGTGCCACCAAGAAGCCTCAGCATCATGTTCCACAACCTCCCTGTTTGCACACTGACACCAGAGAGGACTGGCACAGCCTATCAGCCTGGACACTGTGAAATACAGCCGAACTGTTTCTAGACTCAGCCTGGCTTCAGAAGCAGTACAGCTGCATTCACGCAGTGCTCTGCCACAGCTAACAAGACATGCTGGAACCAAGAAGGCCCTGCAAACAGCCAACTATGGCACCTCTGCATCTGTGCAGAGTTTATCTGGATTGTAGGCTATTTACCCACAAATTATTTCCACGGGTAGCCAAAATAGCTGGAAGGCACACAGAACTTCATAATAGTTCTGGCATACTGCATCATCCTGTTTTCCTACTGAGATATTTTATTAGCCATGATGCTGGAATGAAACTTGATGGGAGGGTACCCTCATTAGTGAATGGCATTTCTATTCCTACTGAAAATCCTCATTCTCTATATTGTCCAAGACCATTTGAATACACCATCTACATTTTTCTGTGCAAACAGGAAAATGCTATCATGGTATTTTGAATGATTTAAACTCCAGCATACCCTAGGCTTACCTTCCAGCTCATGCTCTGTACAACATTTGTACATGCTTGCTTCTCTTTTTTAGCTTTATTACATTATACTTTGTTGCAACATAAGTTGTCTGGTTTCCCAAGAGCTGAATAACTTTATCCAAGTAGTATCTGAAGATTATTCATAAGAAAAAGACAGTATGAGTGCCTTCTCTCCAACAGCTAAATTGATAATAAACAATTTCGTATATCAATGTCACTCAGATATTTTTTCTTTTCCAGTGAGCGTAAATATAAGTGTCTTGTGGCAAGGTGAAATTCAGATCTTAATGTCCTCTAGGTTATGGGGAAATAAAAAAAAAAAAATATATCTTTTCCCCTAATTCAAGTATCTGTCCTTGGCTGAGCATTGGTTACGCAGCTCTTACTGTGATCTTAACAGCTTAGACAACAGATCTTATAGAAGAAAGCAGGAAGCAACCAGAGACAGCAAACAGGAATCTTTTCAGCTGTGAAGACTGTACCTAAAATAAACTGTTGATCTAATCACAACTTCTCAGAACCAAGAGATGCGCTGAAATCCTTGCAAAAATGTTATAAATGCTGATAGACAGATGAAATTTAACATCCAAAGATGACCTACCATAGGTATGTAGGAAGACAGTAGATTGAACAACACATTCTTTTGAGATGCTTCCAGAAACAACAAAAGGGAACTGAGGGAGAGGCAGTGCAGAATTCAGCAAGCCTTATGTGAAAGTAATGTCTTCATCAAAAAAGACACAGATGAGTCTGCACTTTCACTGATAGCACTGTCCTCTCAGTTTACTATCCTTTCAAAGCAGCTAATACGTTCTGATGTTCTTCAAATCCCAACCAACTCTCCGCACCTTAAAAATCCTGCAACTTATAACTTCAAATATGGCAGAATCATGCATTGCAGTCCATTTACTTAATATAACAGTGTTATTAAAATGAATACTCTTCCAAGAAACTTTTAATACAGTAATAGTAGAGTGGTACTAAGTAACAAAAAATATGAAGAATTTTAAGCAGTTCTATCCGTAAAAGATAAGAGAGTTTCATTTATGTAAAATACTCTGAAGGGAAGAAAATGTGCTTAGGTGAGGGAATCAATGCCATCTGTGTGACTTCAACAGCTCTTGGCTGACAACCTGTCTCCCCCACTCTGCTCCCTGGAAGCTGTGATCAAACTGAATCAAGTAAATGGGCCTCCAAAGCAAGCAGCAGTCTCACTGCAAGATGAAGATTGGCAGGGCACAGTTATATTTCCTCTGGTCTGCCTACAAACACGCAGACCCAGTAAGTCAGGAGCTTCAAACCACGTTTCACTTTGCCTTTCCCAAGCAAAAGACAATAGAGCAGCCTATTGGTCTGAATTATCCATATTGTCAATGCAGGAAAAGAGCGAAAACTGAAGTCTGGGTCTATATAGGCATTCAGCATCAAGATTATACATGGACTTACAAGTATTCCTACTGTAACTACATGAACAGCTACCACTGTAATTCAGCTAAAATGAATCTAGAGTTTAAGTTATTATCAATATGACAAATGACAAGATTTAATTTTTCCTCTAAAGCTCTTAACACTCATCATTGATGTTCTAATCCTGCTGAATCATCCATGCTTAGCTTTAAATCCAGGAGTATTTTCACTGTTAGACTACTCACTGATGCACTTGTTTATTAATCCAAAAAGTTTGCAGAATTGGTCTGCAAGTGCTGCATTAGCAGTTCCTTCCATCCACTACAACTTTTTGTCTATTCCTTTGTCTCAGACAGATCCACAGCTTTGCTACTTATCCAGGGAAACTTATATCTTACAGATCATCCACAACTACTCAGGAGAAGAAATACTTCAATCTTATAAGGGAGTTGTATCAACAGAATTACTCTTTCAACCTATTTCAAGAGCTGACATCTAGAAAGAAGTTTCATACATTCTTAAAAGAAGCACAGGGCGAAATGGCATCTGTTATACAGAGAGGGACTCCTGCTATATTAATACACCTGGGAGGTGCTGAGGGGGAAAGAAATTCATGCTGTTTGACCCCAATTATCTAACTGTGGTGCTTAAATTACCATACAAGCCTCTCAATACTAAGCCCGTGTACAGATAGTGAATAGAACCTCCAAGGAGCAACTCTGAGCATCTGAACCAGAGCCTCACCACTGTCCTCTGAGCACACAGAAATGATGGTTTCTGCAGGAAGCACCTGAACTACACGGCTAAATCATGCAGTAAGAGCACTTCTCTACTCCACTTCTCTTAGAACTGGGATTTCATGGTGGTCTGTTGAATTACTGGGGAAAAAAGATTCAGCAGCATACTGAGTAACACATTGTGCTTGGGACACAGCTACATCCCGTAAGCCCATTGGAACCAAATTTTTCTTTCACTTCTGGAACTAACATTTCTATACACAATTTCTTCCATTTCCTTCTCCTCTCTATTGAGGTTTATGAGACACCCCAGCAAAAAGTTCATTTATTCCATTCCATTTATTCATTTGTCTTGATCTTTCAAAGGATCAAACAAAAAAAAAAGAAATATTAAAAACGAAATTTGACATGCAGAAGAACCCCCAGCCATGTACTCAAAACAACAGAAGCATCAGAGAAACTGGAGTCTGTTTTTCAAGGAGGCAGTTTGAGCCAATATAACACTCCCTTTCCCTTCTTTTTCAAGCTAGTAAATTGCACAGAGAACAAACCACAGTAATACAAGCAGATATCTTACATGACTAAGATTGTGTGATTAAGGACTTGCACCATTACAAACCATGTACAAGGTATGAAGAAATCTGGATGTTTTGGGTCTTCTTTCTGTCATTTTGTTGCACTACCTAGGCACCTGTCTGCAAACAGTACATCCAACAAAATGAGTAGTACTATTGACATTAAGTATATAATGATCTGTCTTTCACTGAATTTTACACTCACTCTTAATACGCTCTATGCAGGGCAGATGACCAATAGCTACTGCAGAGAGTACTGTTAAGAGTTACTTTATTCCAAAAACAATTATCATGCTTCTAATGGGGAATGATTATTTCAGAATACACAATTAACATAGGAAATTATTCTGCTTAATTTCCTGGTGTAGTCTAAACAGAGGATGATATCCAGGGCCCAGTTTCTTATGCTATCATTTAGTCTTTTATTTTTCTATTCCCAACTCTGATATGTACAAGTTAATGGAAGACGGTGGCAGATTAACAGAGCAAATTTGCACATTGGAAATTTATTGCTCACTTATACCTAGAACTTAGGAGTATCAATCCATCTGAACTGCACTGGTTTTCAGTACTTGAGTGGTTAGAGGTAAGTTTTAGCCAACATGAAAAAGTGGAAATTTGGCACCATGTCACCATGTTTTTTTAAAACCTGTTTTTACTCCTGCGAAGTGCAAGGACCAAGTCAACCATTAGTATTCCTCTCCAAAAAACAATTTTGTGTCTATTCGGTACTACATGCCTGTCACATTATTCCAAAGACTATCAAGTCATAAACTTACAGGCATAAGTGATCTCCTTCTTTCTAGAGTATAACATGTATTGAAATGACACTTGGAKCTGGGTTTTTCGTTTTTTGAATAGTTGAATGACAAATTCCTAAAAATAGTGGTTTATCTCAAAAACACTGATAAGAATGGCACATGTAGTCACGACATAGTACACGTAGTCTCAGAACAAAATATTTCAAATAAATGCTGGTAGACTCACAGTTGGAAGATTGACGAGCAAACAACAGCCCTTTCTAGATAAGTTAACTTGCATGTAGAACTTCATCATTTACATAAACACACAGATATTTAATTACACATAAAATTAGTTTTAAATTGCTTTTTCAGATTATACTGATTTTTCAGCTGCTTATTGTGAAATAATATAGGAACAGCACATAGTATCAGTTTGCCCTCATGTAACATCTTCTACTTGACTACTAGTTTTCCACTTAGATATGTGAAGAACACTGAGCGGATGTCCTTAGGAAAGAACCAGGTAAGTGTCGTAAGTACTGTGTGTGTTTTATGGAAGAACAATTTGAATATAAGTCGTCGAGTGGCAGGTCTAACCTCACTCTGCAAATGAGCAAAGACGGGGATATATGCAATCCAATACTGAATCTCATTCTAAATGCAGACTTGCTTCATTTCTCTGAAATGACTATCAAATTGTTTTGTAATACACAGTTGTTCTCTTAGTTTAAAAAACAGTATTTTTAAACTTAGTAGCCAAATGGTATTAAAGAAAATGCCATATGGAACACCTGCTGTGCATAGATTATAAAAGACAATAAGAAGGTGGTTTTTGTGACACATTCTACCCGTAATCAGTCTAGAGTGTTAATCTTAGGAAACCTTCCCTTTGTAGAACCTATAAGAAAAGCAGTGGATGTACAAAAAAATCATGAAACCCTTTTCATGTATACTATAATAAATATGAACAAATATGGTTTTAGAAGTTCAAACTAATGGCTCTTTTATTTAGATACCCTATTTGCTGACATAGTCAACACTCTCAAGTTTCTGCCTCCCTCCTCCCTTTTCATCCATGCAGAAGCCAGGAAGCAATGCTATTATACCCAAGGGGAAACAATGCCAGGGGAGGGAACAGGGGGAAATAATTTTCTCTAGATTCCCTCAGGAGATCATTTCACATCCATGGATAAGAGATTTGATTAACAAAACAGTTTTAGCATGCACAGCAACAACAATACAGGGTGATTGTCTTTCACTGCCCTTTGAGTAAACACCACAATCAATACAGGCTGTATATTCTTCATAGATGCATAGTCCACTCAACTTTTATATTACTGTTCTCAGATCCTGGCACACCAGCCGACTGCTCCTAGAGCAGCGGTGATCCCTATGAAGCTGCTCGCAAGATGGACTTGAGTACTGTTTCCGTGACTCAGAACAGACAGTTCCCAAGGTTGACATAAGCAATTGCATAACCGGTCAAAATGCCCCTCGGTTTGCTATGGCTAACAATAGCCACAGGAAAAACTACTGTGAGACTACTATTACTAGCAACACGTAAAAGGTCAAATGGTTCTACTGTTCTTGACTGCTTGGTTCTTTGTTTAATATTCTTCACTCTCCAGGCTTTTGTATTTTTAATGTTTCTGCATCATGTGGCATAATTTTGTCTTTAGAGTGATTTTATGGTTGAGAAGTGGCAAAACATCTTGAAGAATCAGCTACTACAGAGCAATACTGTTGGAGGAGATTTTGAAAAAAGTATTAAAAAGAGTCTTTGAGGACATTTCTTGACTTTTAGTTCAGCTGAGATATTAGCACATTTTTTTCTGCCAATTCATACCAACAGCTTTCAACACTAGTTTATGAGTGAAAAGAGCTGTTATTATTCATTTCTTCCAGAAAAGGTTACTTGGGAATTCATCAGAACAATTTAGGAGCCCTGTAGAGTATGGATTACAGAGAAGAACAGGCAAGATGGGTGGGCTTGAAACTCTGCTAAGGGGAAAAAACCCAACCCTGTAGTAGGGTTCAACAGGAATTTTACTTTGCGCTATGTGATTCCCTCCACACCCCAATAACATAATCTTGTGAAAGAAAAATGTTCAAGAAACCTTCCCCCTTCCATACGATCATAACTGGTCTTCCTGAACCTGCAAACCTTCAGTAACATGCATATTTGAATGTCAGCTCCCACAAACACAATGGAAGAAATCACCATTATCTAAAAAGCACTTAATTCTTTCTCAATTAAGAAGCAAGCAAATTCCAATTACCAGCCTCTAACTCTTGAGTACGCTGTTGTTTGAACCTTTCTGGAAATAAAAATGTTTCACCCACGAAGCTTTGACAGTAAAGAAATTTTAGAAACTCCTTTAGATGAAGGTTTGTCAGCATTTAACTGCCACATCATCTTCCATTAGAGCTTGCCATGGGAAAAGCATGACTGGTTATACCAGTTATGGCAGTTTACTACAGAAAAGATCTCTGTGGCTTTATGCTAAATTCCTTCTTTAGTGGTATTAACATAAATCTTAAATCATAAAGTTACTCAGTTTAAATCAGGCTACCCTATTCGAAGGGCAGTATAAAAAAATTGCTAATGTCTAAATGAAATGTTCCTGGACTTCATGCTAAGTACTACTAAGAACGGCAACTCCTAGATCAGTGCCAGGCATATAGCACTGTCAAGTGGTACTTCCACTCACTCCTCGGGAACCCTGGATAGACAAAGTGGAAAAAGAGTGGATTACCAAAAAAATTAGATGAAAGACCATAACCAAATGCAGCCTGCACTACAGACTCCAAAACCCAGCCCACCATTTTCTCTGCCCAACGCTTTGGAAAAGTGATCAAACACAGTTTTTTCCTTACAACAGCAGCCTTGCTAGACCAAAACACGAGAACAGTTTATTTCCAAGAAGTCTGCTCTGCAACAAGAGCCACAGCTGCTTTCTAAGATCCAAATTAAATAAAATCCATCCAGGAACCAAAAGAAAGAGGATAACAGAATGAAACATGGCAGGGGAGAAAAACCCAACAAATAGGTGCTTCCTGGAAATAAACAGTCACCTTGGTTTAAAGCAAGGCTTGCAGGCAGGGCCAAAATATTACAAACAAGCAAACAGAAGAACAACTTCAATACCAAGCTTCCAAAATATCCACACAATGTAACTTGGGGGTAGGGGGTTAAACGATGTACCCCTGAGATTACCCAATTCAGTTCACATTTATAAATTTGAACTGAGGCAAAACTGAATTACTGTTTTAAGAGGGTCCATGCAGGACCTTGAGGCTATCAGCACTACGCAAAACAGTGTGGAACCGGAGACTTATTTACTTTTGGCGCTGAACATACACAATGATACCAATGAATAAAAGAGCACAGTGCCCTTCACCCCTTCCTCTTACTAAAAACTAACCTGATGTTTCAAGTAATTTTCTTTTTTTCCTTCTTCTTCTAAATGACTAGAGCAGATAAACAACACTCATGTGCCAGGTGGATGGATGCAGATCAAATCTGATTATCAAGATCAACCTTTCACAAAATATAAGCTTTAAATGGGACGTTTGGGGTTTTTTAATTCCAATTTCACCAGCTGTTAATGCCTCGGTGCCTGGTTTGATAACTGACATTATCTTAGCCACAGGAAGCCCTGCCACCCCTCAGAACGCAGCCGGCCCGAAGCCCTCAGGTGAAAACAAGGGCCGCCGCCGCCACCCCGGGGAGCGGCACACACCGCAGCCGGACAACCTGCGCCTCAGCCCGGAGCCTGGCAGCCAAGCCGGAACTGCTGAGGACAAGCGGCCGTTTTCCTCCCCATCCTCCCCGCTTCCAGCGGACAGCCAGCCAGAGAGGATGTACGGGAGGAAGGGAGGCAGAAACGGATAAATGCAATAATCATGGCGAGATAACCGCACGGCGGGAGGGAGGGAGGGACGGACGGCGGGAGGGGGAACACAAGGCAAGAAGCAGGGGCAGATGCCATCTTGTGCCTCGGAAATGTCACCCCCGAACAGGTCCGGCCCCGGCTACGCCCGCCACCAAGTCCTGACGGGCACCAGCGCCTCAGGCCCGATCGCCGCGCTGCCTCCTTCCCCCAAGAGGCGGGCGGGCAGCCCGCGGGGGAGGCGGCGCCCACCCGTGGCTGCCCAACACCGGCCGCAGCAGCTGCTGGCGGAACCCGTTTTCCCCGGCAGGCTCCGGCACGGAGCCCAGCGGGTCCCCCCTTCCCGYACTCACCTTGCCCGCGGCAGAGGGGAGGAGAGAGGAGGGCCGAGCCGGAGGCGCCGCCGCCGCCGCCCCTCCAGGTGTTCCAGCGCCGCCAGCGTCACAGGGGCGAACGGAGCCGCCTCTGCCGGCGCGGGCAGTCCCCGCAGCGGGGCGGAGCCGCCGCCGCCCGCCCAGCCCCCGAGGCGGGAGGGCGGTGGCTGCCAGGTCCGCGGCGCCCGGCGCCGGCCGCTTCCTGGCGTTGGTCTCGGTCGGGTCGCGTTTCCTCCTCCTTCCCTGGGTGAGCTGTGAGGGAGGCCTGAGGGGAAAGCGGCAGGAAAATGTCCCCGGGTTTGGGCCCTTCCGGGGCTCCTCTCACCACCTCGTCCAAAACCTCAGGCCCTTGTCCTCAGCCGCTGCCTGCTGGGGACCGTAGGTGTCCCACGAGGAGCATCAAGGAAATATTAAAATGTTTTGGCTGCTGTAAATAGGCAGTTGTGATCAAGGAAGTGGAAACTTGGAGAAAAAGGCCCTTTGATGTAGTGGGCAGGTGGCAATGTTGAAGGGGATCAGGAGAGCGTTGGTTTTGAGCTTGGGTTGGAAATGGGTCATTTGGGATTTTGTGAGAGCTGTTTTGACTAAAGTACTTGAGGTCGATTTTAAGCTGATTTTGGAGCTTGAAATGAGGGGAAAAGTTCATAGGTGGCATTTGAAAATGACCTGCTGGATAGGTGGGAGGTAAAAGGAGAAATGGGGGAGCAGCAAGATAGAGCGAAAAATTATCCCACCTGAATGGGGAAGTGTTAACTTTCCTGTATTGCACGTGAAGAGAGCAGCAGGTTAAGCACAATGCAGGGAATGACAGCAGAAGTGGAACAGATGAGGTCGAGTTGGCAGGGCCCAAGGAAGGGGTTGAAGAAGAGTGGACTGGAGGGAACTCTAGAAAATGAAGAGGGAAGAGAGAGGAGTGGAAATGAGGTCAGTAATGGGGCATCATTTGCTGAACCTTACAGAGGTCTGAAGTGCTCATGTCAGTGTCTTTGTGTTTCTGTGAGGCATAGCTGAACCATTTCACTGGAAGTCGCACATCTAGGAGTGAACATGCAAGGTGTTTACAGCAACACGGACTACTGTGAGACAGTAGCTCTGAAAAAGACTTGGGATCCTAATGGGTAGGTAGCTAAGCATGCACTCCCAGACCACTGAAGAAGTCAAAAGGGGTAATTTAATTAACGACTGTATAACCTGAGGAATTTCAGGTAAGATTTGGGAGGTTGTAAATTCCCTATTTGGCACTGGTGTGACCATACCTGAGCGTGGTGTACATAGTACAGACAGTGTGCTGACAAACCGGAATGGGTTTATGGCAAGAAATATGGGATTGCTTTCCAGAACTGCAGAAAACTTAATAGGATAGTCTTTGTGTTTAAACATGGTAAGAGTGAGCAAATATTTCCATGGGAGACGAATCTCTTAATGGGGTCCTCAATCTTGCAGAAAAAGGTATAACACACTTCAGCAGCTGAAAGTTTGGCGTACAGGAAACCTGATGTTAGATATATCATTTACCTTTAGATGTTATACTGTAGACACTGTTAAGCTGTGTTGGTCATCTAGAGCTCTTTTTTAGAGCAAATAGAGAGAAAAAGCTGCATTTTAGGGTGTGGTTTATCTGATTTAGTTTCTGATGAGATTAATCATTCTCTGGACATGAGTTCCCTTGACTATGAGGGAGTAACAGGCTCAGGTGTAAATACTTACATTACAGGTATTACCCAATTACTCAAATGAATTCCAGGTATTACTGTGTTTGAGAGAAAAAATGTTCATGGAGTTACTTCTTACCTCTCAAAAGGGAAGCAGTGCTAGTAAGTGACAAAAGGTCTCTCTGCAATGGATGAGGATCTGGGATCCCTTCAGCCAGGGCTGGCATTGGTTTTTGGTAGTTTTTCTTCGTAAGTGAACCTGAAGAACTCATTGTGTCCTTTAACGGCATTTACATGTGCAAATCTCCTAGAGGAGGGTGAAAAAAGAAAATCTCACAGCATGTGAAGGAAGTACTTTAACCATTGCAGGAGCAGAACCAAGACACAAAGGGAGATTTTATTTGGTAAATTTAAAAGTATTATTTTTCTTAGTTGCACCAGGGTAAGGTAGGAGGGCAAATAGTCCTGAATAAACCTTGATTCTGAAAAGCATTATACTTTTGTAATCATGGAACTATTTTTATGCCAACAGTTATGTGTGGGGGTGAATATACCTAGAATCAGGGACTTAGGCTAGCTCATTTCTAGTTTACATGAGGCCAACATTCTGCAAGTTACAGACAACTTCTAGTGTTGTCCAGCTTAATGTCTTAAAGCGTTAGCTGAGATTACTATATAACCTCAAAAAAACCCCAGTTTTAAACCTTTATTCCTCACTATAGTGCAAGCATTTCTTAATCTTTTATCGTGTTTTATGTAGTTTATCACCAGACATGAATGTTATAAATATAAGCAAGTGCCATCTGGTTGTTCTAACACCTCTCTTATCTCCCATGGAGATATTTTTAGTGCAGCAGAAATACAGAAATGTAACTACAGAAAGCAGTTATTGGAAGTGATGCATGAAATGGAGTGTACTTACTACTTTTCACAAGCTTAGTTCTTTGGCAAAGCTGACTGGATGCATGAAACACCTTGAAGCATGGTGCTACATTCATTGTGTTACTAACTTATTTTCCCCATTTGGGCAAAACATTCTAGTTGCTTAAATCAACTAACCAGTTGATCTACTGACCTTAAAAAAGTCCATTTTTGCTGTTTTGTAGAACTCCACATCCTCTTGCAAACTGAGATTCTTTGGATGACATAATCAAAATTGCTGTAAAGTACAGCCCTCTGAGGTGTAACTATTAACCACACCACAGTTGGAAATGTCCCATTTTATGGGTGGAGAACTGACTTTCCCAGCCCTCAATTGCACAAACCTAGAGCTTTTGAAAGAGTGAGCTAGCAATAAATATTAGCCCTCTTCTTGTAAGATCTTTTTGGCATCTGAGCCTTGTGTTACACTTTGCCCCAGCTAAATTTAATTTGTTGGAATCACATGTTGACTCAGTGAGACTGACCTTCCAGTCATGTTTACTGTCTCACATTGCTACTCCAGCGTACTATGGGATATGCTCCTCTTGTCACTTAATTTGGTACATTCTCCTGCATTCTGTACTATCTATATAATATAATCTTAACAAATGTGTGGAGGTTTTTGGTTTTGTTTTTTTTTTTTAATTTCCCCAAAACCAGGTTATTACATTTCTTTAAGTATTAAGACAGAAATTCAAATAAGAAAATGGAAAACCATCAGGAGGGGGAGAGAGTAAACTAGAAATTCAAGTATTTTGGAAGCCCAATGGTAGTGAGCTGTTTGTCAGTTGAAGCAATAGGAATGATAATTTTCCCTTTTGTATGTTATTTCCTTAAGATTTCTTAAGATTTACATGTGCTGTAATTCTATCCCCCATTTAGATGTATCTGTGAATTAGTTGCTTCAGAAAATTGCATAGTATCAGATATCCCCAAAACGACATTGAAGGTTTCTCATCTTCCCTGGACTGTAACATTATTATTATTAATTGATAGCTGAACTTTCACACATTAAGATGTTTTTTAATCTTCCCATAACACTTCACTTGCCCTCTGTTTCTCATCCACATAAGGAAGTACAAACATTTCATGCTGTGTTTTATGGACACAGTTGCTGCCTGTTTGAGTTTCTGCTCAAAATCTGGAAATCAGGGGGAGGGAAATGATGCTCCCCTTAAACTTCCTCCAGTCCCTTATATGAATATTTTCGGTCTTTTGTGTCTTCTCTGATCCATCTGCTAGTATTTTATTTTTCTTGCCACGCTGCTCCCAGTGTCTGAAACACCATTGCAGTTTATAAATGGCTTTTCAATCTTTAATCTGTTTTCAAATTTCTTAGCAAAATTATCTATCTGGTTTAATGGTGTTTAATTCTTCAGTTCGTGTTCTGCTGTTTTGTATTTATTTCTATAGTTAGATAACTTAGCTCTATAAGGCATTTAGTTTGTATTGTTTGTGTGACAGACCTGTAGATGAAAAGCCAGTGGAAAGTAGAGCATATTCTTTTGTGCATTCACATTATGAAGTGAAGGAGCCAATCCATACAGAATGGAAGAGAGTCTGGAGAGTGTTATATTCCTACAAGCAGATTAATGAGAGGCTAATGTAGACCAATTCTAGTCATCAGTTGAGGAAATTACGTTAATGTAAGGACTGCTTGACCACTTGTGTCTGTGATAAACATGATTCCAGCTTAGTGATCTGCTGAAAACCTTTAGCCTATTGGCAGCTTCAGAGATTTAATTAATTAATGATTTGTTTCTGCTTTCATAAGCTGGAAAATACGTACTAGGATAGTGAAGCTGCTGAAATGACAGCCAGGTTTAGAATTAGAGGGCTCCAGGCTGGAGTAGTGCCAGCATCTCTGACAATATATTAAGGTAGAACCAAAACTTTGCCGAATAGGAGTCAGCCTGTAATAGTGGCTTTCATGATGTTTAGTCAGTATTACTTTCCTATACTTCTGCGGACTTAAAATGAAACAGTTGTGAGCACAAGGGCTTGCCTGGATTTTTCTGTGTGCAGGATTGGTTTCACTCTAGATATTGTCCAAAGTCCTAACTTTTAATGTTGCTGTCCAAGTGGAGGTTAATATACTCTTTTTGGCAATTCATGATTAGTGAGCTGTGCAGTACTTCTCTTTCCTCTTGTCTGGTTGGCGCTGAACATTGTTGTTGTTGTTATACTTTCTTCCACTGTCCTACACTATTTCTCTCCTCTATTGTCATTATCAAACTCCTTGGATAGTCTTGCAAACAGCACATGAAGTACTATTTCCTGTCAAATGCTTTTCATTTGAATGGCAGGGATGGAGCATGTGGAGTGACCATCTATTTTTCATACCTGACATTTTGAATCAAAAGAGCTCTGTTAGTTAATCAGTTGTTTAGATGGAGTTGATGTTTRTGGAAATTCACCAGAGAATTAGTGAGGCATTCAAGAACCAGGTTTATCCTTAATAAAGACAAGTAGACAGTAGGAAGAGGAGAACTGGCATGGTGGCTATTTGCACTGATTTCCACCTGAGAACAATAATAAAAAAAAATAAGTCTCCTTTTTAAGTATTTACTTGAAAATATTAATTTGAACACACACACAACCTGCAGTCATCAGTTGTATTCTGAAATGCAGATATACTTGAATTGAGGTTATCTTCTACTATGGACTTGGGTAAGCAATCCAGCCCCTGCAGTATGCTATGAATTTATTTTGTTATAGTCTGCAACAGTATTATCGAATAATACCAGCACAAACCCAAACCCTGTAGTTTTGGCCACTATACGTACATGTTGCAAATAGTAATTTCTTTCCCAAGGAGGCTTACAGTCTGAAAGAAGATGCAAAATGGGAGAGAGACAACAAGGATCATTGTTTCTGCTTCATAAATGAGAAATTGAGACACAAACAGATACAATGATTTGTCAAAAAAAGCCTATGGCAGAGCTGGCCAAGGGTTCTTACATTAATTTACCACTGCCTTTAACCATCCAATCTTCCTTCCAATGTTTTCAGAGGCTAGAAATTCATAAGATGTGCTTGCCTTTTCCACAAGAATGGGGATGAGAAAGGAGCAGGGTACTAACAGAAACTATGTTTAATAAATAAAACTTCTTGGGAGGAGGTTGAATCAACAAAATAGTTCTGTGTTGAATAGATTTGCATGGTGGTAATATGAACCGAATGGCACATTTTCTATTAAGTACAATTCTTTAGAAGACAATAGTATAGTAAATACAGGCTGAAGCTCCCGGATGTTACCATGTTCTCTTTGATATGTTCATGAGAGTTGTTCCATATAAAAAAGAAAATCTTGTAACAATGATATTATTAAAATATTCTTGCCCATTAAGAATATGAGTCACCTCATTTTTAAAGCTCTCCTGGAGACATTTCATATGTTAGGAGGATGGAGGTCTATTAAAAAAAAAAAATCTAACAGCTCTTGTGCTGTGAAGTGTAGATACTGCTTATTCTCAGAAGTGTGAGAATAATTCTACCTCATCAAATAATAAATCTTGTAGCACATTAACTATTGCAAGCAACTACAGAGATTGATTTACTTTCAACCACTCATGTATCATATAAACACTTCTACATTAAAATGTGTACTTACTGAATTTTCTGAAGGTATGATCCTTAATAGATATTTGTTACCAAGTAATACTATAGCTTGGTATCTCAGGTTCCTACTGAGCACCCTCAACAATCCAAACTGCAGATAATTTAAAATACTTGATTTTGTCCAAAACATGTTAATGTTCAATTTTGTAAAGTATTCTGATACTTGCTTGAAAAGAAACTAAAATGAAGTCATTGTGCTTGATAAACCTTTATCACATGTGCCAAAGAATTCTTAGTGATAAAATGGAAGTAAAACCAAGCATCATGGTTTACATAATTTCTGAGATTTCGACAGGTTGAATCAGATCCTCCAGTGCTGTATAATCTCTTTACCCTCCAAGSCAATCTGACCTGGCTGTCCCAAGATAACCACGTTGAGACAGAAGATATTTTTCGGTTCCTTTATGACATAAGGACTTTATGTTATTTTTACAGTCTAATAGAAAAAATGTGGCATTGCTTGAAATTGAGGAACAGAACATTGGTGAAGTTGCATCTTCTAGTATCTTGAGATCTCCTATCTGAGAGAAATATCTTTACCAATAATTTTCTTTTTTTTTTTTAGTTGCCCCAACAGGTGTCGTGGAGGCTGCTATTCTGAAAATACTGCTTCAGTAGTATACAACTTCAGTACATCTTTGCATTTGAAAAACAAACCACTTAATTTTCTGAAGTGTAAGGCAGATTTTTTTTTAAAGTGATGGGAAATATCAATTACTATTGAAAATTCTATTTTCCAACCCTTTTCATACTATGCTTTTGAAAAGCACTTCACCTCACCATAGGAATATTATTGAGCTGAACCGAGGAAAAAGAGGTTGAAATGTTCTTTTAAATCGAGAAAGTATTTGTTCTTCAAAATACTGCTGCATCTCTCATTCAGCAGTGATTTTTTTCCCCTCCTCTTTTGGGAACAGCATGGATCATTTGTCCCAGGAGACAAGCTGTACTCTCAAGATCAAGAGATTCAATATTTTCTCTTTGTGCTCTTCCTTTTTTCTATCACACATAGGTATATTCCACTTTACTAAAGATGAGTAGGTTTCCTGCATGTTGCTCATGAGATTATCTTCAGTCTGATTCTATGAGAAGTGTTTTGATATCCTCAGAACATTTAACAAAGGTGAAAATGTTGTGGGCAATTAAACGGTTTTGCTCACTAGGTTGATGTGCTGTAGCTCAGCTCATTCCTGCTGAAGAGAGATCAACGTTTACTTGGAATATACATTAAAAAAATCTCGAGATTCAGCTTCTCTCCTAATGCAGGTTTGAAAAAGGCTCTTAAACTCCACAGATACTGTTAGTAAGAAGACTTAAAATATCCATGTAATTTTGGAGAAATCATATTATTTTGTTTATTGTGAAAGCACACTAGATTATTTGTCATTTTGAGTTATCAAAGACATGGATCATCTTAATACTTTTAGAGATAAAGCCTGGTAAAATTTGCTGTTTTCTCATGATCAGCTCAGTGATTTGTACCACAATAGTTTACTGTGCTGAGCTGCTGCAGTGAAAGATCTGTCAGCTTTTCCATTATCACATCCTTTTTGGAGAGGATCCTAATTCAATCATTTCAATTCCCATCAGGATAAAACTTGGCTTATAAAACATATTATTGGTAGTTTTAAATTCGTTTGCATTTGGAAATGCAAAATACGTCATATTCTCACAGCTCTATTTCTAATCTGTTGCTTCTACAGCAAAAGAATTCATTAGACTGAATTCTGGAAAAGAAAATATTCAGGGCTAGACTGTTCCTTTCAGCACAGCCTTGATCCATGAATGATGTGCAATCTGTGCAGCTCAAAGACATTATGCCTTTGAGACACTCTCTTCTGGTATATTACAGTCTTGCTTCCCTCTGGTCTACACCAACAGCTCATTTTAACTTCCCCTGTAAGAGGTGGTTCCTGTGCAATGTAAAGAAGAGAGAGCTCTATCTATTCTCCTTCCCAATGAATCTGAGCGGTGAAAAATGTGGTATTTACTATTTCTGCACACTAGAATACAAGATGTAAGTAGCCTGCTCATTGGTACAAAGGCAAACCTTTTACACACCTAGCTGCTCTGATAGAGGAACACAACCCCAATGTTATCTTTCCTTTTTGAAAATGCAATTAATAATTTTTCAGCTAGCTATATATTTTTTGTATTTGACGGTATATGTTACAGGGATGAGCCAGTAATAACACAGTGCAAAATTTCACTGAATGGATTCACTGTGGCTAAGTAAAAATTTAGAGTTTGAGCCCCTTAAACATTGTTTTCAGGAACTACAGGTCCAATCCAAAGTCTCAATGACTTCAATGACTGCTGGTTCAAGCTCCTGTAGTCCTTCTGTTTATGGAATTTTAGAATCTCGGGCCCAGTGAGCTCAGTTCAGTCCCTAAGCAATGTTTTTTTCATGACTTCCTTAAAACCAAAATGAGTGCAATCTAAACTGTCTAAAACAAACATTAATACTGTAACTCGGACTAAACCAAGATACGTTTATGATGCCTATAACCTCATCTCAGGTGAACATTTCTCTTTTCAACCAGGAAAAACAATGCAGAACCAAATATTTATGAGTAATGTTGAAGACATTGAGCTATTTAGCCATAACAAATATGCACTACAAAATATGGCCAATAAATCAATTAAAAACCTCCTCCCTTTCTATTGGTTTTATACCTACCTTTATAAAGCTTTTTTGAGAGCTACAGAAGAATGTGTACAATCATAAGTATCTTTATTGGTATTTGTTGGCAATATCTGCTTGCAGGCCTCCCAAGTACCTGTGCATTGTGGCAGAATCATGGGGAAGGAAGTACTACCCATGGTAGAGAAATGCTGAGTTAAAGACCACTTAGGAACACTGAACATACTCAGGTTCGTTGGACAGGATGGGATGCTGGCTGATGTCATGGAGAGGGTGCTATCTATCATCCTGGAGAGGCTGTGATGACTGGGGGAGATTTCTGATGACTGGAAAAAGGCAAACATCACACCTGTGTTTAAGAAGGGCCATAAAGGTGATCAGGGAGCAGCCTGCTCAGCCTGGCCTCAGTCTCTAGAAAGATTGTGGAGCAAATCCTTCTGGAGGCCATTTCCAGGCACTTGAAGGAAAATAATGTAATAAGGAACAACCAGCATGGATTTGCCAGGGATAAATCATCCCTGAGCAATTTGATAGCTTTTTGTGATGAAATAACTAGCCCTGTTAGTAACTGGGAGAGAACAATGGATGTTGTATGCCTTTACTTTAGTAAGCTTATGTCAAAGTCTGCCATAGCATCCTTATAGCCAAATTAGAGAGATGGATGGATTACAAGGTGGCTGGAAAACTGGCTTAATCACTAGGCTCAAAGAGTCAGTGGTTTAAAGTGGTTTAAAGTGGTTTGCAGTTCATGTAGCCACTCATGTAGCTCTTCTGAGGTTGATCCTGTGCTAACATTGTTTGATGTCTTCATTAATAGCCTAGATGATGGGGTGGAACACCCTCAGCAAGTTCGTGGCTGCCACCAAATTGGAGGGAACAGCTGATACACTTGAGGGCAAAGCTGCCATATAGGGGCATCTTGAAAGACTGGAGAAGGGGGCTGATGTGCTGCTTAATATGTATGTGTCTTAACTGGTAGATGCATATGCATAGACTTACCTCAGGACAGATATTATACAGGAAATGTCTATTATCTATTCTGCAGTATGATTTAATTATAATGAAGTGTTTTAAGTGTAGGAACATTATTCCTGTTTAATAGAACTATTAATCAGTGACATGGTTCAAATCTCTGAACACCTGCCTGGCACTCAAGATATGAAGCAGAACACCTACCACATAATGCATCCTAAAATGGCTGTGCTGCACCCAGGTATAGCCAGATTTGATAGACAGGTTTCCAAAGAGCAGTAATACAAATGTCTTTCCACCAACTTCAATCATGGCAGGATTTTACTTCTAATGGTACATTCACGTCAACTGGGTACAGCCTTTGGAGAAAATAGCACAAATTTACCTTATATCATGTTGCTCAAAAGCACAGAACAAAATTTATCATAAAAAATACATATATTTCAGTGTTGCAGAAATGTGTAAACACTGCTACTTGCTCCCTCTTTCATCACATCAAAGCCAAATTCTTCTATTACGTTGCTATAAATGAGAAATGAATGGTCTTAAGAGTTTCAGGTATATGTTTCTAACTGAAGCCAGAATTTGACCCGTGAAGCTAGAATAATCAAACAACAAGACAGTCAAAAGACATTCAGTGATCCTTAATGTGTCAAGCAAGTGTGGCTGTTATGTGGAGAATCACAAAGAGGGCAGTAGGTCTCTTTTATAAAGCTTATACTCAAGTTCAGTAGGAATTGATTGAAGGAAGTCCTGATGTTTGGCATGGATGGGAGGCAAGATTAGGTGCTCTGTTGTGGCATTACAGCCAGCATATCCTTGTAACATGAATTTTCATTTGTTCCAAATTAACTTCTGTGACTGAGGAAGGAAAATCCATAAGGCCCATGTAGCCAAGAAGAAATAATACTGTTTTGTGGTGGGGAAATGATTGCTTTGTATGGCTAGTTCTCTCCACCTCTTCTGAAAAAAATGGCTTGTTTAATTGCAACATATAAAAGTGCTCCTTTCTATTTCAGCATACAAATATGGACTTACTATTCCGGCCTTGTTTAAACTTATTATCTTGCGTACTTTTCCAGAAGATATCATTCTCTAACGCTATCACTAGAAAGCAATAGTATATCAGTGTGAAAGAATTATTCAATTTTCTGCATATTGGCTCTTTGAACAGAAGTAGGCTATGAGTATTTTGCATTAACATAGACTTACATTATAGTAAACCTTTATCTATAATGACAAACATCTCATCTTAGGTGTTTTCAACTAAGWTTTAATCAATTGTAGCCATTTTTTTCTGTGGTTGGTATTCATTAGCAGACCTCATAATTTCTAACCTCCAGTCTGCTGAAAATAATGAAATTAGATCAATAGAGTTCTGTTTAATGGCTTGTGTTATGCAGCTCATTTGAAAGAGCTCTAAACATACATTTTCATAAGGTCTGCATTACTCAACTCATTGACCAGAGCATGGTGATGAGCTAATGCTGTTATTTTCAATTTCTGCAGGTTTTGTCCAAGGTATTTTGGAGATAAAGAGCTAGAAGGAATGACTGCACTGAACAGGGAAGCAGGATGCATTATGAATTACTTTTAAGTTCTGTTTTTCAGGAATGAGAGTTAGTCAAACTTGAGTAGTGTTGTAACTGCAATTTCCTCATTTTAACGACTCCGGTTTATAGCCTTGGGAATATGCCCATTTTCACATTTTCATAGACTGTGTCCATTGGCTAAAGGAGCAAAGAAATTGCACTACTGGACAGGACCTGTATGCTGTCCTGTGTCTAACCATGGCCAGCACTAGGGGAAGATGCAAAAAGCTGTACAGGAGCTAGCTGCAGGTCAGATATAGATCTCAGCCTGATCCCCAATCCCTCAATTTAAGACCATAATCATGAAGTTTTCTTACTTCTACCTGTTTGTTACTCATATTGACCATTGATATCACTACTATGTAGACATGGTTAGGATTACAAGGAGGTAGAATTGAAGTGCCTCTACTGTAACTCTTTTGTTAATTTCCTTTCTCAGGAAAGCAATATCAGTATTTTCAGTCTCCCTTTGTAAAACTCCTTCTCTCTTTTATTTCTTTCATTCTTCGCTGAATCCCCTGTAATTCTGCAGTGGTCTTCATGAGTCACTGTGTATGACCAGAGAGAGGGCTATTTCTGTGGCTTATCTTACAGCCTTCTGATATGTTTGGTGATTTTCTCTAGCCCTTTCCTCACACCACCTGCCAGTTTGTCTGTTTTTGTGAGAAGAGATGCACATTAAACAGAAGCTTACCTTTTCCCCTTACCATAAAAGTCACTTTTGCCTTTATTACCTTTATTAACATTGTGCTGTAAGAGTACCCATTCATCTACTTTGGTCAGAATTCCTTAAACTTCCCCATCACCTTCTCTGCACTTCATTAATTGTAACTGTGTTTCCAAAATGTGAAACCGGTATAATTTTTAGATTGACCACAGAGTCATAGAGGAATACTGAGTTTTAGTACAGTGCTTTGGATTCTCATATGCAAGGTACCAGACAGAGAAAATGGAAAATGATAACGTTATAAAAATAATTAGCTGTGTTCCATTTCTTGTTGGAATTTTTTAGTTCAGAGGAGATTGTGACTGGTCCAAAGGAAACCTGGTTTCTTAACGTTGTCTTTGCTCTTGCTAGCTTTGTGTTTATAAAGACATTTGAAATTCACATGAAGAACCTGGTTGAGTGCCTCTTAATGAACCTTGTTGGCTCAGGTCCAAACTGTTTTAAATAATTAGAAAAGTAAATATGGGGCCCCACAGGATATTTTCAAAGGCACAAAGGACAGTTAGGTAACCAGCTCCCAGGGCAAATCTAAGGCTCGCTGCAATTTGTGCCATTGAAAAAGCCCCATACCTACATAAGTTTACACAAGCTCAAAAATCTGATCCATAGATACCGGCATATTTCTGCAAACTAAATCTTGAAAAACATCTAATTAAAAAAAAAAAAAAAAAGTGAAGAGAGAAAGCTGGAGCAGTAGATTGTGTCAAGATGTAAGATTCATAATTACAGCACAGGAAATGGCAGCAGATTATGAAAGATCTTTGGCCTGAAATGATGTAGGAAAAATCTCTAAGCAGCTGGTTAAAGAGGCCTATTAGCAAGTGACTGAATTTCTCCAGACCTTCTGTGTTATCTTATGTTGAGCATTTTCAGCTGACGAGAACAAGCGAGTGTAAGACAGGGACTTTGATTTTTCTTTTGATAAACAGTAGGAAGTGCTAGTAATTGTCAGTTTGTATTTGTTAAGCTGGTACTTCATAGCATCAGCCCAGCAAAACCAGTCTCTTTGGATATTTCTAGAAAGCACAGTGGAGCTTACTGGAAATGCCCAGTCTCGTACTGGCCTGTGCTTGTGTGCAAACTCTGTATAGTGCAACAAGTTGAGAGCTATTTGGCGATGTCTGTCATCCTGTAGGCATGGCCTTGCTTCCAAGCTAATAAAAGAAGACAAGTTAACACAGAGGCAGCATTTTGATAGCATCTTGATACTGCTCTGGTTCCCTTGCTACTTAGCTATGCTGCTGCCTCTGTGTTCACAGTCTTCGGACTGCATGGTGTAAATAAGCCCAAAGAGTAGTTAGAATTTATACATTATTAGTACATGCATTCATTAGTATGGGTGCCAACATGATAGAAAATTATTTTATCTTCACCAGAATCACCTATTTGATTTGATTCAACTTTCTTCTTATATCCATATAAGATATGGTCTTATATCATGTACAAATGTGAATCAGATTACATGTGTTCGTAATAACCTGCATAATAAGAAACCCACGTGTGTGTTTGTGTCATTGAAATCAATGTCTTTCACTTCTAAGGTCCATAGATTTAGATGTGGTGAAACTGCATTGACGTTAAAATATGACAATTAATTAACTCCTTTATTGCATTCTAACGTACAAACACCAATTCCCTGCATGAAATCTCGATATGACTAGATTTTGAAATTATTTCTTTAAAAATTAAACATATTTTTACCTGGTTCTTTCATTACATGAAGGGAACTGAAAAGGAAACTTGGACAAAAATTGTCTGATTTCAGGAAATGTTTAATGTAACATTGTAAAAAAAAATAATTAAAAGACCAATAAAGCACGAGATGGATGGCCTTGCTTATATGACGAAAATTGTAAAGCTATTTTCAGTGAGTTGACATTTGCCATGGTATCTATGATTTATTAATAATGTTGTTGTAATTGTTAGCAGAATAACTGCATTGCTTGAGCACTCAGACATCCTGACAATATATGGTCTCTTCTGTGTAAATACGGTGTAAAGAAAATGGAAGGCAATCTCTGTCTCTAAATAATCTTAACAGACAAGACAGAAAAAGCATAGCAGAAAATAAACAGAATTCTAGTGAGAGGAGGTGACTTATCTATGGTCCCATCATACATAAGTGAGAAGGCTGAAAATAGAAGGCAAGTTTCTCAAGCCTCAGCCAGCTGAGTCTCAGTCCAGTGGCTTGTTTGTTAGTCTAATCTGTCTCTCACATACTTCTTGATCCCACCTAACTGCAATATCCACCGACCAAATTTAACAGATCAATTTTGAAGGCTATTTGTAGTACTTGTTGCACAGAAAACCTTCCAAATTTGCAGAGCTGTGGTAATAAGGAGACACTAATACACAGGCTCAAAGACAAACACATTTTTCAGAGACCATGTAGATACATGGTGACACTGATTTACTCATGACAGTATCAAGCTTCATGCTGAGTTATGCTTACTATGAACATCTACTTTGACCATACCGTGTGACACAGGGTATTGCTCTGCTTGATGGTGGTGCTTGTTGGCTGACCTCAAAAATATTGTTGGGTGTGTAGTACTACAATTACTTCTGCTTTTTTCGAAATGAGGAAGCCATTGAATTTCCCTCTTTTTAATGATAAATAAAGCAGTAGAAACTAGTGTTAGGCTGGACACAGCCCAAGTAGATTTTTAGCTGGGCAACCAAAGGGACTTGCCTCAAAATTGACCACAAATTCAGGGACTGATGCATCAATTTGGTGCAGTTGTCTGCCTAAAGATAAATAGGAATGGAAAATAAAAATAACTAGAGAACAAGGGAAACTGTGAATGTAGTCATAGGTGGAAGTCCTATGAGAGAGAGGGAAGCTAATTTTGCGCAGACAATTAGGTGGAAATCCAGACTTGAAAATGTGTAAGTGGAAAACTCTTCCAATATATATTCATACTGGCTTCTGAGAAACTTGTGTATGTTCTTTGTATGCATTTGATATAAAAAAATATGAGACCATGGAAATAATCTGAGTCATGTATTACATTTCTTTTTCAAATGGAAACAAGATGGCTTGGGCACTGACTAACATTTGAAGGTTTTTGTGCTTGAAGCAGATTAAAGGGTTTTGAAATATGGGGCCCAAAGGACACTTTCGTATGAGGATAAGCCAAAAAATGATTTGGGGATCTCGGAAGAAATGACTACAAGTCCCTATGTCAAATTATGGCATGACTTAAAGCAGGTAAGAAAGTGAAGAGTCAGGAGTCTTCCATAGACACATTTTTGCTCTGTTCCTTACAGGTGCTTCCAGTGGGTTAGACTGTACTGGGGGGGTGGGGAGTGGGTTTAAAAGATCATCAGAAAAGAACATCAGAAATAAACAGGGTTGGGTGCTGCACCCATCAGAGTGACTGGCCGCATCCCTGGGAATTCAGAGTGCTGTGGAAATTGCAGCGTAGCAGGAGATAAGGAGCCTCTCAGAAACTAAATTGCACAAGGACTGGGCTTTTTTCACCCTTAGCATACAGAGTGTGTTACAGCACTTTGTCTTTATAAAGCCGTATCTTAAAAGTTATATTCCATGCATTTTTAATAAAGGAAACACTATATTTTGTTTGCATGTTGTGACACTGCAGAGTGATCACTGGCATTACAAAACACTACCTGTGTGATGAGGATATGCTAAATGAAAGCCTACACGTCGTTTCACCAGTTAGAATTTGGTATGAGGAAAATAAATGTGTTTCTCAAGTGAATGCCTTGAAAACGGGCATACATATAAATATGAAGGAAGCATAAAGGTATTATGGGCACCATTTCCCTTTTGGAGAAAAACATCACATGTAAAATGTGTCTGCCAACTCAGAGGAATTGCTATTTAGCTTCTGCCTACACATACTGACATATTAATTGAATTTCTCATCAGGAAGTTGTTCCAGTCTCCTCATTCACCTAGTTATAATCCATCTGATGCAGCAGTTGCTATGGTAACAGCTGTTTCAACATTTTAACCTATATAAATATTGCTGGATATAGACTTCTTTGATAACACAGTCAACTTGTGTAACTGTTACTCCTCAGAAGAAAATTACTGTCAATATTAATAATCAGATCAAACAAATTTGCAAGAATTTACTTGTGAGCCAGGGAGAGGGTGGTTGTATAAAGCAAGGCTGACACCTGCAGGCTCTTTCTCTCAGACACAAATGTATTTTCTGCATGCGGGACACGTCCAGCTTTATTTAAAATAGTCTTTTTAATTCTTTCTGCATCAGGAGAGTTTTGGTTTTCTAGCATCGTTCCCTATTTCTTATTTTATCCTTTTTTCTGCAGGTTGTGAACAATTCTTCTATAGGGCTTATAGCTCCTATTACAAACCTTGGCATATTCTTAGTAAAAACACGCTCAGAATTGGGGCTTCCAATTCTAACTTCCCAGATTGCTCATTCATAAAGTTTGACATTTAGGACAAATTCAGTGGCGCAAATTGGCTAGTTAGGCATGCTGATGGACTCTCTGATTCAAGGGTGAATAAGGCTTTTTATATTCCTTTTAAAATACCCTTTGCGTTTTTTTGAGGCAGAGAATGAATGAATATGTGACAAATAATCTCTTCCAGGCAGAGCTTATGTCTTATTAAGCATCATGCATATGGCCAGTGCTTAAAAATACCATAAATAAATCCAGCAATAGGACACGCATAAATCCTGTATGATGCCTATTCTCCCGACACTAGCAAGGGCACAGCAAAATCATGGGGGAACTGCAGGTGCACTGCAGCGCTGGTAATTCCTGAAAGCGTTGTGCCTGTCAGCTCTCAAGGGCAGATGGAAAGTCTCAGTGTCATGGAAAGGATTTCTCCAATGACAAGTAGTTTGTACATCTCCTTTGTGGGGGTATAGCATAAACTCCCTCTGTTTAGTTTGGTAGCTAATGTGAGAGAAAGAGAGCAGAGCTTTAACTGCCCTCCCTTCTGCTCCACTTTCCTTTGAGAAGTGTTCTGCTGCTGGCATTATTAACTCTGAAACTCCCTATACAGCTGTGGACTGCAAGGACTGGCTCCCCTATGCAACCGTGGAAGAGGCACAAAGGTTTCCTTGTGACCACTCGTTCTTTTTGTGTCCCCACAAAAGGCCAGTCACAATGTAGTATGCTGTTAATAGCTGAAGCACAAGATGTGGTAATGTAAATGAAGCCTGAGCAGCTGAAGCTAAGGTTTGGGAGAAACTGGGGCCTAAATGACTGTGCTTTATCTTTCTTCTTGAGTCACTGCCACATGACTCTCTTGGCTTAATCCCTTCATAGCATTTTATGCAGAGGCACTCCGTTCAGATGTTTAAACACAAATTCATTATATGCCATGTATGCTCAGATGTCCTTGCATGTGAATATGGCTTTGTTATTACTCTGTCCTCAAGTATATATTTCACCCGCCTATGTGAATACAGAGGTATTTTGGCAAAAAGTGCTTCATTGTGGGGCTATACCTCCCACTCCTTGAGCTAACATTATGCTCTTCTCATTAGCATGTATGAAACTGCACTTTTTGGTTTAATAAGGGGTTATTAAGAATCTGCAAAATATTAATGTGGAAGCAAAGAAACTGAACATCACTGAAGCTGTGCGTGCAATAGAGATGCAAAGAGCTCTGGCTTTTCAAAGAGAGGAGAGTCGGGGGTGGGGGGCACGAGAAGTGTGTGCATGCCATGAATGTCCCTTCTGTTTGTTAGCTCTGCAGTGGTGTCAAAGAAGCTCCTATCTGTGACAGGCAGACCTGACAGACGGCATTGTTTTTGCTGTTTTTATTCCTGCCTCATCTTCTATTTGAGGTTCATAGATGCCAGTGTCAGGATAAAGTAGGACTAAGTAAGTGGTCTTATGGGTCCTGCTCTTCTAGGGCTCAGGAGTCCAGGATATGAGTACTAAATGTAATTCACATTTTGCTGGCAGGGACTCTGAGATGAAAGTGAAAGGTGAGATTTTTTTGTTAGGATGGAGGCAAGCCACTGTGAAGATTTGAACCTATTTCTAGATACAAAATATGTGGCCCTCCATAGAGTTCCTAATTTGTGTACTTTTCTGTGACAGCTTGCCCAGGTGAGGGAATAGTAGTGGTACAGTCCTATATAGGCTGTGAAAAAAGAAGGTAAGAAGAAAGTCAGTCTTGTTGGTGCTGTGCAAAAATCCCAATAAGTTCATCATCTGCCATTGCAGAACTGTACCGTTTTAATACACCTGACAACCTCACCATATTGGTTATTATTTTCTGGCAAAGAATTTCTGTTCCTTACCTGATACATGCTGCTAGCCTGGATGTCTGGGACTCCTGAAGTGGAGAGCTACTGGGCAGAAGCATCTGGCGTGATGAGAACCACAGTAGATTATTATTGTTACAGGAGTGTGAGCATGTGAGGCGTGGTCTTACATCACTGAAATTGTAGATCTCATTGCAAGGAATCATACACAGTAAGGAATAAATACGGTGGGAAGCATTTTCATCACCAGCCAAAGAAAAGGATGTCCCAATTCTCAAATTTCTAGTGTAAATTGGTTTCCTAAATCCCTCAGATGCCCTTGAAAACTCCACCCCACAAGTCGTCCCTGCTCCCCCCAAGAAGAATGTCTCGAGAGCAATTTCCTGAAAAAGCCTGTATATAACTAAGCATAAAGCTGGAAGATCGCTGAAGACACACAGAAACATATGGGAGTTCTCTAGTTCCAAGTTTCTGCTGCCCTTCTTCTACTCGGGGACGCTTGAGAATCAGGCTAGAGCAAGCAGAAATACTAACTTTGAAGAAATTCTTCCAGGACTGTGTTCTTCATTAGCCGTTCATAATTAATAGTTTTGAATTACTTCTGTATCCCAGAGCAGCTCATGGTTGTGTTTTTCTGCTTGCATATCCATGTCAGCACATCCTGTGTTCCTTCAGAGAAGCATATATTTTGAAGCAAGCATTCCAGATGCTGATACCTTTCAGTTACTCACAGTAAAGTAGCCATCAAGTTATTGCCTAGAAGGGTTCCTGAACTCACAGCATCAGAGTGGCTGAGGTTGGGAGGCACCTCTGGAGACTGTCTTCTCCAAGCCACTGCTCAAAGCAGGGTCAGCTGGAGCAGGTTGCTCGGGCCATGTCCAGTCAGGTTTTGAGTATCTCCAAGGATGGAGATTTCACGGCCTGTTCCAGTGTTTGACAACCTTCACCGTAAAAAACAGTTTTCCTCGTATTAAAAATACAGTTTCTTGTATTTCAGTTTGTGCCCCATTGCTTCTTGTCCTGCCAGTGGGCACCAGTGAGAAGAGTCTGACTCTGTCTTCTTTACTCACCCCCATCATGTATTTATGCACATTGATAGGATCCCAATGAGCCATCTCTTCTCCAGGCGGAGCAGCCCCAGCTCTTACAGTGTAAAGCAGGAAAGTTCCTGTTCCTGGGAACCCAGGAAATCTGAAATCAGTTCTGGAACTGACAACTTCGAGCAAATCAGAGTGAAATTCTATGTCCTGTCTCTAGAGTAGAAGCGCAGAAGTTATCACCCAGAAGGAAGATAGGTTAAAGTAACTTCAAGATACTTTTGTGCTCCTTTAACCTTGTATTGCCCTGGGGTCTGGTGAAAGCTCTAGCGTAATCTGTTCCGCTCAAACTGTGGTTCCTCTGCAGTGTCCTATGGGGATGTGAAATAGGATTGCATGAAATAGAAATGTCATGGCTGAAATAGCCGTAATGCTGTTCCTCTTGTCCCCACTCCAAACTGTAGCATGCTCCTTACGTAAGACCTTAAGAAAGGATGTTAGGAAGAAGGCTTATTGCGTCCTTTCAAAGTGCCTCTCCTAAAGAAACCTTACTCGGTGTGAGGGATTTTTAGGGCCCCTTTAGGCCTCCACATTGCTTTTGCGTGCATAAGAGTGAAGATGAGGCTTTTCAGTTTAATCCCTCTAAGTCTCCGGTATAAGATGCCTGAGACTTGTCCCTAAATTGTAAGCTTTTTGGCTTGGGTTTGGATTTTGGCTTGGGTTTGGACTTTATTCCATGCGTTGGGCCTAGCAGAGAGGAGCCCATTTTTTTCTGGGGATTCCTACCAGTGCTGGAGAGTAAATAATTAGGAAAAATAATTCAAAACCACAACACCCGACTTTGTATTAGGTCATTTTACTTTTCGGGAGTGGAAAGGGCAGGGGGCCAGCAAATTACTCATTTTCTCTATGGTGACTTCTGGTTGTGAAGACAACTTCCAGAAATGTCACTGCAGTGGCAATGTAAGTCCAGACTTCTGGAAACTTTCCCTTAAGAGCTCTCGGCTCAGAGGCTGCTGTGACAGGCTGGTAATGCTTTCCTCTCCACATTCCTTGTGCATCTCATTGTCCTGGAAATTTTGATGCAGGTCGTCCTGGCAGCTGCTGAGTTAAAGGAGTGATAAGAGAGTTACATAGTCTTTTAGCTTCTTCTCATTGGCATACTTTTTGGTCTTTTTGCCAAATGACTATTCCTTAAGTTGGTTTACTTTAAACAGAACAGCACAATACCAAAGGCCTTTAAAACTTTTGTAAAGTGGTACACTTCAGCACTTGGAGTTTGCTTGTATGAGAACTAATTAAAGATCAGTATACAGGCAGTGAGAAAATCAGGATTTGTCCTTGACCTGGTGACATGTCTGTTCCCCTTCACTTTTTAACAATAATACAGCTACCATATTAAATGTTACACTTTCACACAGTTACTCAGTATTTGTCAATATTCCCATTGTTATTCAAATCATATATCCTACTCATGTATTCATGCAGCAGTTAAAATTGCGATTGCTGGATTATAGCAGCCTTTATCATCATAACTGAATTTTTTACCTGGAGAAAGAGAAATAATTGGTAATACAGCAATTTTGGAGTTGAGATTGTGATCTCGCAACAAATAATTTCATTCATTTCCAGTTTAATCAGAAGAAATAATTTTCTTAAGTGACACTGCAGATAGGTCTTGTTTCTCCATCTGTGAAGGAATTCTCTGTCTTCCCTGAGGATGAAGGAAAAATTCAAGGGATAAGTTAGTATCTGTGTGAACTAAGACCACTTTGGATTTTTTTTTTTTTCAAGCCTGACAAATCCTGGACAGAATGGGAGAATCTGTAAACACTGGTAAAAATACTTCAGCTCTGCAAATCAGAGATGACAAGTGCTGTCTCATCTCCCCATGATGATTATGAGCTACACTAAAAATGACCAAACTGTAATTATATTACCTGTCTGAAAAATTGTCAGAATTATCATACCGGAAAATAAGATTATTTTGCATATTTCCTCGCTAAGATTTTTCACTAGCCTGTGACAATTTGGAAGGCCAGCTTTACCTGTGTTCTCTCTCCTTTCTCAGATTTCATGTTTTAGCTTTTGTACCTTTAACTCTTGGGATGAAATCAAGTGACCCTCCTGCACTTTGACTAAGTCCTCATCTCCAGTGGACAGTGACTAGACTGAGTTTAGTGACTAGATCACTTCTAATCCAAGGTAGCAGTAAGAATACAGCAGTTAGAGAAGAAGTTTTAAAACAAGTCACTTAGTCTCCCTGAAATAATGTTTCCTTTTCCTAAAGGCAGGCAGACCTACCTTCTTCAACCCCCACCAGCCAATCTCTGCTTAAACATACCTACATATTTCTAGCTGCCTTTTCCTGGCAAAGAGATAGTAACTTTTCATGCATTCAGAATTGCTTTGCCTCCTGCGTTCACGGAGGACAATTTGTGGGCTCACTGGCAGGCTGAGGCAGTCCTCCTAGGGCTAGTGAACCTCCCCTCACCCAAGTGTTTACCAAGAGGTGCCTTGTCTTGTCACTGACTGTCCACCTTACTTGTTGTCCAAACACCATATTGTTTCAAACCCCCACAATCACAGTGGAAATGTCTTATGTTTAATGCCCTTATTAAATGCGTATGAATCAGGGCAGTATTAACAGTTTATCGCAGTGCATTGTCAATTTGGTCAATACAAGTCGTTCAGGTAAAACAGATTTTTCTAAAAGATCAGGCTTATCCACCCCTGAAGTCTACCGTTTTTTTTCAAGACATGCCCTAAGAGTCTGTTTTAAAATTCAAGGAGTGAAGATGACTCCTCGTTTAATTCATCCTCTCCTGGTGAGCTGATGTGTAGTACACAGCTGGCAGACCTGTGAGCAATTGCTTCAGTGCTCTTGTTCTGATTTTTTCAGGCTTTTCTCAGCGATATTAGGACAGTCTTGGTTTCCAGTTTATTCTTTTGGGGTTTTGTATTGAGCTCATGACCAAAGCACCAGAGTGGCACCAGTAGAGCATGGAGCAGCACGAGGAACAGCTGGTGTATGTTTGTTCTCTCACCCTCTCCTCGGGGGGACGAGTCTGCGCAGCCGAATGTTTTCCTTTGGAATTATTTTTAATACTGTGCTAATAAGAGAGAAGCGAGGGTAAAAGCAGCGTGCTTGGTGTTCAGAGTATGAGCAGGGAGACTGGTTATGTCCTTATTTTCTTGCTTACCCCAAGCATTGAACAAGCCTCCAGGAAATACCTGTCTGCTTCACAGACAGGCTTTACTCTTTGTACAGAATAYGTTATGGATATTATCTCTTTGCTGCTCTAGGGAGAAAAAGCTGTTGTTTGATTGGGTTTTTTTAGTAGAATAATCTGAAGGAAAGCTCAAAAAAAAAAAAGAATTTCTCTGTCTGTAGATCCATAGATGGCTATTTTTCCAAGGAAAGTGGATGCTCCTAAATACAGAGAAATAGCACTGCTATTTCAGTGAAGCCAATGACAATTAGACTTATCTATAGTACAATCTCTGTGTCTGGAACAAGATGAAAATTGGACAGGAAGCAGCAGTGAGGATTGTTCTTTTGGAAATGAACTTTGGAGCCATTACGTATTGTCCATGGCATCCTGTTTGGAGCTGTAGAAATGAACCAGAATGAGATTACTGTCATTTTATTTTCAGATACTTCTTTCTGTCAAAGGATATTTTCTAAGCTAAACCTTGTCTTTAATCAGGCAAAATTTGATTCCATTGTCCTTATATTGTATTGCTATGGCAACACAACATGAAAGGGCRTTTTGGGCTGGCTGTTGCCAACTGCTTCCCTCTTCATGTCCAGTGACCAGCCTCTGCTATGGACTCTGCGCTCCCCTGAGTGCAGGGTCCGGTGCCTCCTGTTGCCTGTAKCAATGCTAGCTTAGCTCTGTGAAGGAGTCTGTGATGAGTCAGAATAATACCATGGACATTTTGACATGTTTATACTTCCACAGGTACTGGGACACATCAAAGGACCTGTTAGTCTACAGTAACAGCATGCAACACAGAGCAAATGATCTCCAGGAGCTGTGTCACTCCTCACACCATGAAGACTCCTGGCTCACAGGGGCTGGGGCATTACACCAGGTAGCTCAAGTATGAGGAACAGTCCCTCTACAGCAGCTGAGGCTTCACAGCGCAGCACTTACCTACACTTTTAGGCAAGACAGTGCAGTCTGAGAGAAGCTGTGCCGCTGCAGACATGCTGCTGTCATTGCCAGTGCTGGGCAGGTTTTGCCTACCTGAGCTGTAGTCAAGCCTCTGTGTTGACTTACCCCTCAAGACTTCAGTTTTCCCAATGTCCCCTCCCGCCAGAGGAGGCTGGTGTGCACTCAGTGCGCAGGGCTGAGCCAACACAGCCTGGCCTAATTTTGCTTACTCCTTAACAAATATGCTAGTAAACTGATGTTTYTATTCTAGAAGGGTAATAATGATTCTTTCTGGAGTGAAACTTTATCTGTGGCAGAATAATTACAGTGAATTAGCTGGGGGTACCGTTCCAAGGCAGCAGTTCCCAGGCACTTGCTTTGAAGAATGTACCTCTGCAAATGTGAGGACAATTTCTGACAATCYGCTATTGATTACAGAAAATTGTTGAGTTCTAGTTTCACCCTCAAACATTTGTCTCTCCGCTGCCTTGTTTTGGAAGATGAAGCTTCACAGAAACCGAACAGTAGGTCTTATTGATATCGAGTCTATTTTACCTAACAGCTCATTTACCCCCTTCCTCTCTGCCTGCCTCCCTCCCTTTCCTTTCCTTGCTGCTGCTGGCAAGCTAATTAGGCTGCTCCCTCAAGAAAAATTCATCCAAGGCCAAAATAGCCATATCAGATGGAAGCTAGGATAAAACTCTCCACAGTATAGCCTTATAAGTGCCTTTCAGCTTGTCATAATGTTTCCCTGCCAGCTTTCTTTTTATTCCTCACTTTGTAGGGAGAATTCTCTCATCCTGTGTTCTATGCAAGTATTAAGTAAATTAATTAAAAGAAATTATGATGTGTGTTTCCTAAAATATGCTCTTTTATTTCCTTTTATCCCTCTTATTTATACACTTTAGGTGCCGAATCTCAAGCTTTGTCCAAAAAACCCACACTGTATATTTCTATATCTTTCCTTTTGTAAATCCTTAACCTTCTGTTAGACTAATATATTAAAATTCTTCAGACACAGAGTAGGGATGTTCATAATCTCCAGTTCATTATCTTAATTAGATCTGTCTTATATTATCCCACAGTTTATTCTCATTACTTTAAAGGTGATCAGCCTTAGAAGGGAATGTGAGCAGAATTTAGTGAATTCTATTGTGGCAACATTTCTCTGATCTGGCTTTGGATCTTTCAGGTGCAATAATGATAATGCTGCTAGTGCAGTTAATTAAAAATTGCATTTGAATGGTATGAATATTCATTTTGGGGAATGAACACAGGATTTACTCAGGGGGGTAAAATGTCTGCAGTGGCCCAAGGATGTGAAGTGAACCTGGATCCCCATTAAAACACAAATGAATCATTAAAAAAGATGGAAATTCAGAATCCTCCCACCCTGCGAACTATTAGCAAAGTATTGCCCGGGTCGAGCCTGTCTCCTAAGGTGGCAACAGACATTAATGTTCATCCTTCAGTAACAAATTATACGACATATACTTGACATACAGCTCTGCCCAGGAGCTAATACCCAGTGCTAAATCTTCATTAAATAATTAAGAAGGGCTACTGGCTTTTTAAAATTCTCAGGTTAAAGTGCTATATCTGTAAAATCCAGGTTACTTTTAATAGCTTTCTGTGGAAGACCAAAATTGCTTTCCCAGAAAGTGATTGTGACATCAGGATGCTGTTGGGGAGGATACAGACAAGAACTGCTGAGACCTTTGATAATGAAGCTCTCTATACCCAAATCGTCTCTCTGGCAAAACCCAGGGCCTTAATATTCTGGGCAAGAATGTTAAAAATGTATCTTTTCTTTGTCTTGTGAATAGCACCACTGAAAATATCAAAGTGGTGTCTGKTTTTTTTTCCCAAAATTTAGTTGTTGTCATTTTTTCTGAACAAAGGAAACATCAAATAATGACCAGCGTTTTTAAAAGCTTATCTGGTACTGCAGGATGCTTAAAAAAAATGAGGCTACAAACTAGAGATAAAGCCTCTTTGGTGTAGGAACGTTATGTGAAGTTTAATGGGCATTTGCCAGAGAATATTTTGCCGGCTGTTAGCTAGTTGCCAAGGGGATTCACAGGATGCATGTTCTAGAATAAAATGCTCTGTGAATAAACTGGGGTCAGTTAAGGTAATTTGCATGGTGCTTTTGACTGGAGCACCGGGGTCCAGGCTTGCTGTGCAGTCAGAGATAAGTGCACTGATGTGGGTCCTCTCCTTGCTCGCCCTGCATGTAAGTCCTTCTTATGCGAGACACTTCTAGTTTCAGGTCTGCACTAGACATTTGCCTGGGAAAGCCCAGATCCACTCATCACTTATCCCATGCAACACAGAATTTGGTCTTCCTTGTGCAAGAGAGAAACAGAAATGTTGTGTCTTAGCGGTCCAAGCTGTATCACTAAATAAAGGAAAGGGGGCTTTTCACAGTGAGAACCCCTTCCTCCTATCCTCCTAAGTGAGGACAGATAAAAATAGAAGGATTCTGCTGACTCCCATGTTTTCTTGCTTATGATGAAGAGGAGATATGGTCAGCCTTTCTCTAGGGAGGATGTAGCAGGGACATGGATAGTCTTTCAGTCAGATTCTTTTTATAGTGGGGATCTCCCAACTACGCTGCTCCTTGTTGACCCAGTGGGGTAGGATAAGGGAGTTCTGTCCTTGGCTTTGCAGTTGTTTGTATTCAAGAGGGGATCTTTTTGCTAGTCCCATGTGGGTCATTTGGAATTGAGCTATAATTTGAAAATAGTATCATAAGAGTAAATAAAGGAAAGATTAAAAAGTAACAAAAAGCTATTATCAATATTTCACCTGACTTTTATTAGCAGCATTATTTTTTGTATATTAGGCTGAAGAAATGTGATAAATAACTCAGGGTCATTGTGTCTGGATACAGCATACATAAAAACCAAAAATCTCTTCTTTTGACTTATGGGGCACATTTAATGTTCCTAACCATTGGTGTCTAGTGTCATTGAAGATGCTGTAGGGTGTGTGTGCCTGGTATGTCTGATATGGGGACCACAGTGGATCTACCCCCTCTAGAGCTGCAACTAGTTGATTTACTCTGGATTGTCAAAGACCTTATACAGAGAAACTATCTGGGACTATCTGAGGACACTCAGCCCTTTCTGACATCAGATTCCTCATCATCTAAATACTAGCAGAGAGTCACTTAAGAAAATCTCTACCATAGCACATTACTGCAAATGTACGCCACATGCAAACTCCACTGACCAGAGTAATATGAGGCCTTAATTTGGCCTGCTAATTAGACTTGACAAGGAGATTGTGGCCAGACAGCAGCTATGGGAGGAAAGAATGAACAAACTTGATGTTTTGTTCATCTGCTTTTCATCCTTGTTTAATCTGGCAATTATTGTGCATATGCTTGTGTTGTTCTTTAAAATTTATCCTGCAAGTGAATACAGATAATGAGGAACTGCTGTTTCTTTCCTCCGCCATGGTTTCACCCCACTGTGAAGGCCAGGCTTAAGGTGATAGGGTACCTGGCCTTGCATTAGTGCCAACTGTTTTCCTTGGCTTTTCTTTGGAGAAGTAATCACATTAATTTATTCATGGAACGTCACGGTGCTCAATTCTGAGGAGGAGTGTGCTCTTGCCTTTTGTACCCTACTTCTGTTTTGTATATTTTTGTGGAGTCCATGTGTCTACTGCCTGATAGTTAATCCCACTGATAGTGTGATTTAATAAGAGGAAAGAATGATATGGCTGCATCCTGCCCATTATGCCCTTAGGAAGGAGATTTTTATTTGCTGTCAGATGTCACTGATGGAGCATTTGGCTTCCTTTCATCAAGTGACAATTGCAGTTTTAAGAGTACAGTACAGAGTGCCACTTTAAAGCCAAACGTCTCAATTCACAAGTGAGGGAAGGATAAAGTTGTGCAGCTGGAGGATGCTATTTCTTCTCAGCAGCTGTCATTGAAAAGGCATGTGAATGCTCTAGATGTCAGGTGTCATAAATGCTCCATACAGGGTTTGTCAYGTGCCTGTTAATATCATATGAAGTGTTGGAAAGAAGTTTCTGTACACATTAAAATTCTTCTCTAGACAAGCTTGCCCTGGAATTTGCTATACTGAAGTTTTAGGAAATGAGAAATTAATATAAGTGAGTTCTGCAGCAAACTCTCCATGTTTTACCAGAGTCACAGAGCCTTTTTTATGTCACTCAGATCAAAATGTGTGACTTTGGTAGGAAAAATGTCCAAAACAAGTCCTCTGCCCTTGCCCCAACTCCCCAAATCCTTAGATGTACCTACCAAGGCGACACCTGCACCGTCTAAGGACAGATGCATATATGCAGTGATGGCCATGAAAAAACAGTATTCCAATGTAAGACAAGACTTTACACTAGGAAAATGTTATATTGCGTGCCCTCTGTATACTCTACTAGCAGTTCGCAAAGTTTTCCTTATACACCTCTTTCCCTTTTCTCCCCCTTCTTCACTGGGAGCACACACTCATCACTGGGATAGAAGAAAAGAAGAACAACTGAAGCCATGAAGAGCATCCAAGTCTTTTCACTTGATTCCCACTGCTGCCTTCTCCTACCAGGTCTTTGCTTGGAGGACTGCAATGATTGAGAGAGCTGTTGTGTGGAGGTGGCTGGGAGCTCTGGCTATATGAAGGATCCCAAGTCTCAGGTGTGTGATTGGTACATTAGGTACCCCAGATTGCCTGTGGATTGGTTCCCAAATTTGCATACAGTTTGGTCTCCAGAAAGTAGATGGGTGCTGAGTTACACTCATTTTGCCCCCTCTCTTTCTAGAATGTATTGTGTAATCTGTGCTTGACAGCCACTGCACTATCTACATATAGGAGCGCTACAAGTCAGTGAAGAAAAACATGAACTTAGGAATTTTTTAGGTCTGATGCCTGGTGACAGCTGGGGCCAGGAGTGGGTGAGGTTTGAATCTTATTTAGTGATCTGTTTGGCCTTGGACTCTGGTGTTAACATACAGGTCCTCTGTAATGTCCTGTTTCTTTTTGGTTGGCACTGGTTGGCTTTCTCTGCATATCAGTTCTGTCAACTATTGAAGTCAGAGTGTCTTTTCCTATTCCAGCTGGCAGTTGCCAAAGCTATGTGAAACAGAACTGGACATACAGAAGAACACTTGCATTTGTTGTTATGTCAGGTGAAGATGTAACACTAGAAACATAGGGATGTTTATTGATGCAGGGGTCACCAGGCACTGAGTGCTGGAATTCTGCTCAGAGGAAGCAAGCCAGATGGGAAGAGAAAAGAAATCCCCAGCTGTCAAGTGTCACAGCACTATAGGTGAGTCTAAAGAATCAGAAGTAGCATCTTCCGGTCCATTAGTGCCTCTGCACAAGGAATCCTTTGATGACACGTGCCTGTGGTTCATTTAATCGATATTTAGACAAAKATTATGAAMAAGTTACATACAATGTGCCTCCCTGCATTGAGTTTATATCAGATTTTATGAGGTAAGGAATATCAGGCCCCACTACACCAGTCTCCCTTCTGTGCTCATGACCATAGGAGATTTAAAGAGTTTAGATCAAGACCAACAAGGAGAGTGAGCTATGGAAGTACCAGTAACATTTTACTCATTTTGCATTGCAGATGGCAAGTCCGTGAATATTGTGGATGACTGGAGTAATCATCTGCATGGAAGTCTCCTAAGGAAAACTCCTGAATTTGCTCAGTGCCTCAACAGGATACAACAGGTTCATGGTGCTGGTATAGCTGCCTTGGTTTAGATCAGAGAGGAATTCAGGACTGCAGCTTTTTGTGATAATAATCTGTGACTGTACTGTAGTCAGTACAGAAAGACCAATTTGGATTATCATCAGAAAAGCTCAAGCTGTTCAATTTACCTGAGGTGATACTCGTTGTTGGTTCAGAATTAGACTGATGAAAAAGGAGGTTGACTGGACAAAACCCCCTTTGAATTCTATGGCTTCAAAATCCAAATCAAAATTTTACAGAAATTCATCAAAATAAATTGGAAAAAATTACTGGTAACCACAAAAAAAGTCTTTGCTGTTTCCTGTAGTTATGAAGCAATCACAWTGATATGCTTTTAAAAAAAATTTCTTAGTGCTTTGGACGTCTTAGATGTTGTGAAGTATTTGTTTATGTACCATTAAAACACTTGCTGAATTTTCTACCCTTACCCCCATTGACTGCATTTCATTATTTAGAGGAACACTACAGATACTATTTAAAGTGTTTTGAAATCATACAGGATGAAATTAATTAACATGACTTGATTTCTAGTGACAGCTGCCTTTAAGTTGATGTGTTTCCATTAATAGTAGTTGGGGTTTTTTTGAAGTTGATCATCATTTTTCAAGATGTTCAACTTTGGAGGTAAAGATTTCAGAACTAGGCTTTGGTTGACATTGAATCAACTTTGGAATATCTGAGGAGAAAAATGCCTTCTCTATTTTTAAATTAAGGTGTAGTGGAATAACTAAGAACAATTAATTTATTGTACGAAAAGAATCTTAAAGTTGTGGACGGTACCCTTTAAGTGATAGCCATTGAAACAGGCAGATCTGCGATAGTTATAGCCTTATTCCGTGGGCAGATTGTTAYAAGTTTTTGTCACTTCTTCTCTACTGAAATAATAAATTAACCTGTAAAGTATTTTTCTAGCAGAATATATTGGGTTTTGTAGACTTTGAGAAGCAGTATCTGCTGATACAGGAGACGATTTTCTCAGTGGTCCAAGAAGAGGTTGCACATAGAGACTTATTTTGGCTATTTCCAAAGGCTGTTCTATACCTTATAAATGTTAATGTAGTTGTAATGAATGATAGATACTGCATTTAGATTTGAGCGTAAGATTTGTTTCCCAATTTGTATGAACGGTAAATAAATACTCTGACCTCTTGACTGCATATCTAGTCTTATGATTTTCTGTGATACATTTGTATTGTATGTTGAGCAAAATGTGTCTTTTAAGATGAAAGCATGGTTTGATTTTCATACAAGAGTAACAATGGCAGGAAGAAAGTGATACAGAAATGTCAATCCTTAGAATATAATGAGAACATGCTGCATTTGTATTATTTCCTGTGCTTAAGTTTCATTACAGTAATTTTCCCAGTGAATACTTTGCATAGTATGCTATTTCCTCTTCTCATTACCGTCTTTGTCATGGAGAGGAGGTTATAGAATCTTAATGATTCAGTTATTTAAACCTTTTTGATAGTCTCTGTATTTTGAATGACCTCTCTGTTTTACCTCTTCCCTAAGGTTACTGAACTTGAGAATAGGAGTTGCTTTCACATCACGTCGCTCAACAAGGAAAAGAGCAAGGTAGTTCAGATTGCTGTTATCACAATTACAGACATTACAGCAAGGATGAGGAAAAAAAAAAAAAGAAAGAAAAATCACAGTCAGAATCTTCACTAGCTTTCCACTACAAAGCAGAGCAAACAATAGTAATTATTGTCTGTGAGTCTGATGCAAAGCTCACTGGAAATCACAGATCCCCACATACCAGTGCTAAGAGATTGCTCAGGCTTCAGACAATATCAAACCAGGTAGTGCTGGATTTGGGGTCAAAAATCACAGTTCAAAACACTGATAATCACTGACACCATGATCTCTAAAAGTTTTGCCATCTTGAAAAATGTAGAAATGTCATTGGTCATGTGCATTTGAAATATTTCTCATAATTTTTGAGACTTCTTTGTATTCAATTGAGAGGAGAAGAACAGATCCCTCTACATTAGGACTCAAGGTGCTGGCCAGTGATATGGATTGAAATGGGCTGCAGACTGCTTGGGATCCATAGTCCCGGGGGGAAAATTGGTATGTGAAAAGTACTTAGTAAAAAACAAACATTTGTGTCAAGATGCAAAGTATGTTGCCACACAGTGTGACTGAATAGACTTTGCCAGCCAAATAACTCTCACCATTTAAAGGCATGACCGAGTAGTCTGTGATGCTTCATAGACATCTGAGATACTCAACGCAGAACATTAAATGATAAAAGCCGAGATTAAGGATTCAGTACTTTCCAGTATCATTAAGAACCTGAATGTGTTCACTGACCATTCTAAATGGTAAATACACTTCACAGGCATATGCCCTGTACGTTCTATAAAGCTTGTTTTCCTACAGTGGGCAGGGAGATTGCATGAGAGACTTATGGAAAGTGCACAAAGAACAAATATAGGCAAAGGATTTATCTACAAAGAATTTTTAGAGTGCAGGGATGCTGTGTTTACTCACATTCTCCAATCTTCATCTGAATAAATAAAGTGGTGTCATGGGACATGCTGCAATACTGATAATGAGTTTTATACTCATTCACCCTGAGAAGTTTCAACAGATACAGTTTGCCTATCAAATGGATTTAAAATTGTATTGTCACTGCCTTGCTTTCTGCACTGATTGCTTTTGTATTGCAGCTCCATGCCTCAATAGACACTTTGATTGTCTATATCTGCCACATTGTTCACATGAGTCTCCCTATAATCTGTAATATGAAACTCTTCGTTTTAATACTAAAACTCAACATGTGCTCCTAGAATGATTATTAACTTAGGGATATGGCAGCCAAAATGATATTTTTCTTTCTATTCTCTGTTTTTTTCACTGTATGTTGCATGGTAGGCAACAATCCACTTTTAGTTCAACAGCTCAGCATAGTGAAGGAAGCATTTCAGAAGGGATGTTGTGGGTATAGCTGCAGACATTTCCACAGGTTTGATTACCATGCTGCACACAGCTATAATAATAAACCTTGGCTACCCTTGACTTAGCTATTATTTTAAATTCATAAGATCTGAATATGTAGGCAGTATGACTGCAATTTAACAAGTCTTTTAAGCATGTAGTCCATCTTAAACATGTTACCTTAAGAATGAATGTTAAATGTTTTGCAGGACTGAGGTTTTAAGACTTGGTCCAATACACTGTAGTCTGATTTTTATCAGAAGTGAATCAACCTCCCTACAATTCTGAATGTTTATTCTTCTTTTTCTTATACTATTTGAAGTTATTTCAAACAGGTTCAGCTCAGTTTCCTAAAGAAAGGAGGCTAATGAAATCATTGCTGGATTAATATGTGCGTGGATACATGTGTGTTTTACTGTTCCCTTCTCTCATCTCCTTATAACCACTGAATTTCTTGGCCTATTCCAACCAGCCTGAGAGAAAACCAGTAATCTCAAAGATAAATTTCCAAACACTTTATGAAATATGTAGCTGGGTAGAGACATAAATGTCTTCCTCTTGGCCCAAGGAAAGGCTGCAGTGTGTGCCTAGTACTGATACCAGAAAAGAKACTAGAGAACCCAATTGTAGGACCCAAATCCATCGGAAATAAGCTGTACTGTTGCTTTTTTGTGTTGTTTAATTGGGTTCCAGGGATGCCTACAGTTTCTTTTGGAAGGTGTTGGGGTCGTGATGGCAGGTGTTTTCCACTTAGAGTCTCCTAATAAAAACAAGACTATTTGAAGTTATTTCAGTCCAGTATGAAGAAATATATCAGTGGACTGTGCCTATGATATTCTAATTTCTTGAAATAAATACTTTGCCAGGGATGAGAAGTGATAGGGACAAGGAATAAAAAGAGGCAAAGGTAAAATTGGGCTAGGAGAGTGAATTCACAGAATGAAGTTTGAATTTTGTTTCTTGCTGTATGGGTTTGTTACTTAGTTCTTTTCATTTAAGAATTTCATAATGGTTTATAAAGGTTAATTATACCTCATATCTTATGCCCCAATTCTGACTTCCATCCTGTCTTCCACTCTGTCAACAAGAAAACTAAAGTACAGAGAGATTAAGTAGATGACTGAAGGCTCCGCTGCAGGTCTCTGGTTATATCTCCAGAGCACAGTGCTCTGAACAAGCCTACTTGGGTACCAGAAGCACCACAGTCATTCCAATAAAACGGTCTTTCTAAGATTAAATTACCCTCAGAAAGTAACTTGAAACCATAGTATATATTATAGATACATCCTAAGTCAGGATGAGGATAACAATCTCTATTCCAGTATTTATACCTTAGGTGATACCCTGGATTTTTGCCATTTCTTTAAAAGAAGACCAAGTTTCACTTTTAATCTATTAGAATACACTGGTTTATTGTGCTAGCCCCTGGATATAGGCTTTTAAATATGTACAGTATAAGAAACCTAATACAACCCTAACTCTTTCTTTAAAGAAAGGTGATATGTAAAGGAAAAATCCCATACACTGAAATGGAAACTTAAAACAACAACCATATATTTCACATTTTAATTCTTTTGGGGGGGTGCTAGCACCGCAATAACCTAATACAATTCTTAAAACTAATTAGAGCATAAAGTTTATTTGTAGGCGGAAGAAGAACCATTCACATTTCTCTTTGAGGTCACTATGTCTTCTGATTTCAATATGCTTCTGAGCATCTACTGAAACACCAGAGAATTAAGTTTTGGTATCATGCAAGCATATTCATGTCCAGTTGAGCAAAATTGTGCACACTAGTCTATGGGTTCCTTTAAAGTGGGAGCTTTAAAAATTCCTAACAAGAAGACTAGAAAACAAGAAGGATATCAAAGAATCACTTAGAAGAAAGATTTTATTTTCCAAATTCATGTAATGAAGCGGCATTTATAATTTTTAATCCTTTATTTCCCCCCCTAAGTAAATTCAGTCATCTATTTAACTCACACTTCAGGATTTGCATTTGAGCTTGATAGCAATAATAATAAAATGAGATAAATTAAATTAATATCCTTGCAGATACAATTAGTTTAATAACTTTGCCATTTCCATTCCCTTTTTATCTGCATTATCACAATTGGATAACATACTACAGTAAACCAATGCCTCAATGAACTTCCCTCGGTGCCCAGCATGGAGAGATTAGGATTTCTTATTTTATTGCTCAGATTGTCATATCTTGCCTTATATAGCACCTTTTATTGCAAAAGGAAGCCAGATGCTTTGATATAAAGAGGAATGACATTTCTCAGAGTTGTACTTCTGGGGTGGAACAGAGATCTTTTTCACAGCCACCAGCAACATCATACAACCATTAAAACAGAATGCCCAGAGAAACTGGATCGGGATGTAATAGTTTTGCTGGGATCTTGGGGCTTCCAGGACACACAGGACATTTACACAAATGCAGATACATGAGTACTCATGTATATTCAGGGGTTTTGATACTTGATACTTATATGCCCACACTGAGAGCTGCTCTGCTTTTATAGCCTGAGTATTTGGGCTTTAGGTGGATGGAATACAGATGRTCTGCAGAGGACAAATACGCTTCTTAACCTAGGGCCACTGAGCAGGACCATGAAGCTCCTGTTGCAACCATTGCCGACGAACTGCAGCCTCCATGCATTCTGCGTGCTGGAGTTACTGGATTCGAGGGAGGACAAGTCCCACACTCTTCAAGATGATCTTCTGTATCTGTATTAGGTGTCATGAAGAGCTTTTCTGTGATATTTTTGATACTTTTCAGTGCGAACCAAACACCAATTATATACATATGTATATACAGAAACACTCCCTTATTTTGGGTTTCTTTGTGGTTTTTTTCTCCCCTGCATAACTGATTTCTGCTTTTCCCATCCAGTTTCTGCAGGATGTGAGAACCCAACTAGGATGTCCTTCTCAGCAGAAAGGACAGATATCTGTGGGAGTTGTGCAGTAGTAATTGTGTTGGGTCAGCAATCTATTAACACTGGCAGCTTAAGCCACCGTGTCCATAATTGTCCCCTGTATGTTTACAGAAAAGATTAATATATACACATGCAAACCTTTCAAGCCCATGTGTGGGCTGGTTAATAGTTTACCAAGTGTTATCAGCTAGCTTAGTCCTCCCACTTATCCTTGCTCCTACTGCCGAGTGTGCCTGGAGCAATTTTTAGTGGAAGGGTTATTCATTATATGAACAGCTAGTGCTTCGGTCCTCAGGGCCATTCCAGGTGCACTAGAAGGGAACAAGCCATTTGAGGGAAAGAATTTCAATCCCTCACTCCATCACAGACTTCTACATGACCTTGGTCAAATCTTTCATACCTAGCTTTTCACGTATAGTCAGGCTCAGATCTGAAACCAGACTGGCTCTGGGAGTGGAGTTGACAAATTTGAGTTAGGTGCCTAATGTATGGGGAAATTTAAGGCCCTCAGACAGGGATTCCTTTTGTTTATGCCTCCATGTCAACTCATTAGATTAGATAATTAAATCCTTTTCTTCTTTGAAGGTACAGAGAAAGGATAGGGAGAGCAATAGTGCCCATCTTATGTATAGATAAGAGGTGAAAGCCTTCCGTCAGGGAGTAGAAAACCTAGGTAAATAGATTTTGTAGGTGTTTATAACTTTTTGTCTTGATAAAGCATAGCAAGACCTGAATTAAGTGGGAAAGTAAAATTCATATAGAAAGCTGAACACRCTGTGGGTTTCTTGTCATTAATTTCGATAGTTTTTCCTATGAGCACAATGTCACAATTTATTACTTCTGGTGTAAATAGGCCTTTTTTTTCAGCAATAAGGAGAAGGGGGGATAGGAAACTTACATACAAAAGCATTACTTTTTATACTAATATGATTCCAGAAACATTTGAATGTTGCTGTGCTCACGTACACTCTGCTGAAATAGTTTTGGTTCCATCAAGGCCCAGAAGAAGAGCTCTCCTGAGGTAGCTCTGACAGGCTATTTACCTCTGCAGAGCTCTGTGGCAGCTGAAGCTAAACACATTCAGCCTTTGCAAAAAAGCTTAAGCATACCAATAATGAAAGGAATGGAAAACAAAGAAGATTTGTAGATCTAAAAAAAAAAATATTATGAACAAATGACACAAATTCCACCCTTTAGGATTTTTTAAAGGGTGATTAATATCATGGTTAAGGTTTCTCAGGACTTCTGGGTCTTTCTCTGCCAGACTCTTTCCTGTTTTAAGGGGTTTTTTTGCTACTTTTATAAGAGTGTTGCTTGTAAAATCCAGTTTTAAATATCTCCTCCTCCTGTCCTTCCTCTGTGTTGTTTCCATTCTCCATCCCTTCTTTAACTTGCTGCTTGAAATTATTAAGAGTTAATGGCTCAGGCAGTGACTTCCATTATTTTGCTGGGGAGAAGCCGTACAAGGCCCCAAGGACTCATTTCTGTCTCTCATGCAGGGTCTCTTTTTGCATAAATTTATTCCATGCTGAAAATAACAGTCATAAACAGAGTTCATAGATTAATGAGAATTCATAAGTCTACTGAAAAATATTCTCCAGGCCATCACACAAAAACAAAAATTAGAATATGAAGAGTTTTCAAAACTCTCTGTAAATTGATGTTTTCCCCTAGAATAAACACCAGGAATCTCTATTACCGTCTCCCTTCAAGACCAAATATCACACCTATTTGCTAAAATAAGCTCTATGAATACATCTTGACTTTGCATGTGTTTCAAAACTTTAAGAAATAAAAATGTTTGAGCTTGAGAGAAAAAATAATATAACAGAATTACATTGGACACTGAGTTTCTCTTGTCCTAACAATGTGTAGCTTAGACAAGTTACACTGTTCCCAAAAGGTAATAATTTAATATATGTCATATATATCATTGCTTCACAATGTGTGATCATTCAAGGTAATACAAGTTCACAAAATGAGGAATGGCCTGATTGGTAGCTCAGATTTTTCCTGAAGAGGTTTAAAGCCATATGCTCCTCTCATTTGACCCCATGTGAACCTATTGATCTATATATAGCTTTCTTTGAGCCTCAGTGGCCTGAGAACATCAAGTGGGTCAATATGAAATTTATTTTGATTTGGATGACACTCTGTGGGGATTTAGCTAAATTAATTTCATATGCATTTGACATGGCCTAAGAGGAAGGATATTTGGACACTTACTGCATATCACCTAGTGCGAGTTAACTACTTACATGTTGTAACTTGATCATAGACCTGAGCTTTTTGATTTGGAAACAATCACAGACCTCACTGAAAATACTGGGCGTGACAATCACTGTTTCTTAAGCTAAATGAGAACAGTTAAGTGATAGTAGGTATTAAGCAGCAACTGACACAATGTGATTGCTACTATGAACACTGACAGCAGATCCCAGCAGCCCCAAATTTCTGGAAAGCAGTCGCAGAGCCTAAGGATCTAGTGAATAGAGCAGAGAATCAGCACCCATGAGAAAAACAAGCAGAAAGGACCAGAAAAACAGGAGACAGAGAAATATGTGTGGTATGACTGAAGGAAAGCCAAAGGGAAAAAAAGCAGCTTTTGGGGCAGAATGATTGTTAAAAAGACAGATTTAGGATGCTGAACGGAAAAAAAAGACATTCTATTGCTTGTTCCTGCTGTATCAGGGATTTATGCTTGTTCCTGGTGAAGAAAATGGGTTGTACCAGAGCAATCACAGACTGTCTCATCAATTTATCCCCTTAACAAAACAATTGAGAAAACCCCAAATATCTGGTTAACTACTTGGATAAGAAGAATAAGGATATAAAAGATAGAACAATATTTCCAGCTGTGGAATTTGCTAGATAGGCAGTGAAATGTGTTCCTCAGCTGAGTTTTGCATAAGAAATACATTTATGTTGCATTTCTAATGCAAATTGCCTGGACAGAATGAATCCTTGCTGGCTTGATCTTCAGCTTTTCAAATCAATAGAAAGGATCTAATGTATTTTCAATAGACTTTGGAGCAGGCCCTTCCTCCCATGCACTCAAAATGACTTACAATCAATTTATGGCAAGAATCCACTTCAGAAAGCCTGGAAACTACGAATATGCAGTTTCATGGGGAAGCTAGCATCAGTTGCCTAAAAATAGACTCAATTTCAATATACTATCCAGATGCCTGCCTGTGAAGAATTTACTCCCCGTGCATATGCTATCTAGCTTTTAGTGGTTTGAACAAAAGAGGCAGAAGACTATGTTTAAGGAAGAGCTGACAAGTGCCTCTTTTTATCAAATGTTCTCTGCACCAAAATGAGAATACTCAAGGAGTTCATTTTGATGACATGTTATTTCTTCCCCCCCAGTAACTTGTCAGGCAACTAATATCAGAATTGTTATAGAGAAATGGATCAGCTGCTTACATTCATACAGATGGGTCTGTAAAGAACCTTTTTATATGGTCTGTTCTAATACAGTGGCTTTTTTTTTTTCCTGGCTATATCCGTACCTTAGGATTTGGGAGTATTTTGCAGCTCCTGACTGTGGAGGCACACACCAGCAGTGTCCCAGCTCCTTGTTGAGCTAAAACTTAGGAGAAATACCTCCCTCCCTTTGTGCCTCAGTGTCCATGCAAAAAAAATATTCACATGCACTGGCTGGAAGGGGGGACACAGTTTACACCAAGAGGTCCGCCAGTCTGAACAATCAGGGAATGAGGAGAGAAGATGTTTTGCAGAGTTCACGTCCTCAGTAATACAGATATAGACTCATAACACTAAATTGGGGAATAGACTGCATATGCTAAAACCCCCATCGTTCCTGGTATTTATAAAGAGGGGAGGACCTGAAAGAGTCAGTGAGCAGGGTGGACTAATCAAAAAAGGTGGACTAACAAATCCAAAAAGGCACAGGATATTTTGGAGTTCAAAAGTAGGATAAGAAAAGATGATTAGGAGAGGAGATGATGTATTGCTCTGAGGAGGCAGGTGGGGGAGTATAGAAAGAACAATGGGCAGTTCCGAGTAGCAAACTACCTGGAGCAGTTTGTGAATAGGAGGAAATGGGTGAGGATGAAAGATTAGTATTCTGTCTTAGGAGCTGATAACTTACTGTTGTGCATCTGACTCCTTGCAATGTGAAATAAGGGAGTTTGAGGAGTCCTGATTGGGGTTGAGAGGGGTCACGGGAGTCTTATGTTCCAACAATGCTTTTCTTTGCTGTATCAGTTAAAGCACATCACATCAAATCCACACTATGAACAGCCTGAGGGGACAGCAGGAAAATTGGTAGAGATACTGATTAAAAAGTCCCTGGCAGATTTAACTATTCCATATTTAGCGTTGTAAGAAAGTTGCAATCAACCTCATAATGCTTTGCAAAGATCCCAGCTTGGGGACGAACAGGCAAAAGGACAAAAGTCTTGGTGTTAGTCAGACAGTAAATCCTAAAGTAGTCATGAGACAGAGCAATGCTGGGAATCCTAACCCAGCAAAACTGTGGACAGAGAGCCACCGCCACCATGACTGTAAGAGAGAACAATGAATTTCATTGTGAAATGCCTGCCACAAGGACTTGGCACCRCAGGTACTTGACCAGATTCCTTAGTATCAGTCCTCTAGGAGGCAACTCAGCCCAGCAAGGAAGATGTCCAGAATGACGATGAAAGAGCTGTAAAGGTACCATACACTCACTCAGGTACCTGACAGTGCAGCCAGCGAGGAAGCTGTACTCTGGAAGCTGATGCAGAGACTATTTTATCCCTTACAAACGATAGAAGACACTTCTCCCCTCCTTTTGTTTTGCTAATATAAACCCAAGATTTCTTAAAAGTATCAACCCAACAAAAATAAAGCTGAAATATACCCAGGCATTTGTATACCACTGCAAAAACTGCCAGCATCCTGCTGCTATAGACAGGGATTTCATTGAGTCAGCAGAGAACAGAGCCAGCACCTGGTGTGAATGCACCTGCTAGCAAGGGCTGCCGAGGATGACTTCCTTCCTTTTCTCTCCCTCTGTCTCGGTTTTTAAAACACTCCCCACCATCTCCACCAACTGTTGATGAAGAATTTTCACTGTTTACATCCTCATCACTCCAGACTGTGGGAGAGGTGCACGGGGAGATTGCCCACAGACTGGGTGCTCCCTGGCATTTGCAAACTCCTGCTGTAGAGTTGCAACCTGCAAAGGGTAGAAAATGCTGCACCAAGCTGGGGTTTTAGTGGGATTACATCAAAGTGGCAGCTTGGTCTGGGAAAGGATTAGAGACAGCTAGATAAAAAATAAAATGTTGAGGAAATAACTATGCATTTATACAAAGTGAGGCTTATTCTGAATATCCTTTCTTTCATCACAATACAAGAATTTTAACAGTGCTGTTTTTAAGTCAACAAGAACATAACTCCTAGAAAAGAAATACATTGGAAAAGGATTTTTCTCCCCATTATTTTTACTCTTATTTTTCCATCCCATTTCATCCCTAAATCTGTTGCTTCTAGGCAGTGAATCCTGGCTGCCCCACAAATGCATGCTTTGATGCTGATAGTTCAGCTCTGGACTCCTCTTGTCTTCCAGACCAGATGTTCTACTTCTCCCTGGTAATGGTTAACATGGCACTACCTCATTATACACCTCTCTCTGGAAATTATGCCAGTGCTACTTCAGCATCAGCCAAGAACCATGCTGAATCAATGAGACAGCTGGTGCCCTCCCTCGGGATGGAGTGCTTTACCTTTTGGATTCAGGCAGCCACTGTGAGCTGAGATCCAGGATGCCRTGAATGATTTTTCATAGACAGGTGAGAACAAAAGAGCTTTGAAAACCTAATTCAATAGAATCTGGAGACATGGGGCTCTATTGATTAAAAAAAAACCAAAACACATACACAGTCCAGTTGCATTTTCATCTTAATTGATTTTTGTATGAGATGCAGGAGTGAATTCTGTCAAACAAAACAGTCCATAGAAATCTTTTCTTTACATACCATTAAGTAAGTAGATTTTTGCATACACAACAGCTGTGTTGTGTTTGCAAAAATCAAATAATTCCCTTATAAAGCTCACAAACTCTAAATTGATCTCTTTGATCTTGTCCACAACATATGCTAATCCTCAAATATCCAGGGAAGAAGGGGATGAGATAATGCAAACAAAATAAACACCTGGTTAATATAAAACATTTGTAAATTAGGGTTTGAGGCCAGCCCATAGTTAGTATATTTACTTTCGGGGGGGGGGGGGAAGTAAGTTAAGACTTTAAAAGGAGACCCACTGTTTACGAGTGGCCTTCATGCCTCCCATGTCATGTTACAGCTATTTCCAAGCCTCCCCAGGACGTGAGTTTCGTAGGTTAGGAGTCTGCAGGGCTGCGAGGGATCATGGCGAGGAGGTGTGTGTTGTACCACACATGTGGCTTCTACACATTCCCAGCAAGAGGAAATGATTTTAAACATCATAGTCTGCCTTGTTTTGTATGGGCATAAAGCTGTAAAATGTTCTGCAGTTTAAAGAGGACAACAGCACTGATAACTGTGGAGATTTCAAATAGATATTGATTTCTGAGTTACATAGAAAAAAGCCAGTGTTACTTATTTCCTGATCAAAAGAAGTGGGAACTGAAATACCCATTGAGTGATGAAAATAAAGACCCCTGATGATGCAGGCACAAAGACGTTGACCAAGCCAGTCTCTGCGCTGCGGAGGAACATTCAGCGGGCAGCCATGGCAGCAGCGCCCRCTGCAATGCTGTCAGCTTCCCTAACCCAGGGTCAGTCCTGCAGGAACAGCAAACGGGGAGGACTAGATCTGACCCCACTTCAGTGAAGCAAGCAGAGCTGGGAGAAGCAATGGCGAACTTGCGTTCTGGTGGTCAGCAGCGAAGGCCTTCACCTTGCCTATGAAGTGAGAAGCAGATGGAGATGTGCCAGGAGAAGGGGAAGAAAGGGAATGGTTCTGCTAATCTCTGCACAGGAAGGAACAGTGATGTGGCCTTGAAACACAGAAGATACCGTGTTTAAAATGGTGGAGAGTCCAAGATGTACAGTTTTCACAGGACTGCCAAAAGATGAAAGCTAAAGATGTGGAAAATGATGTGTGTTATCCGTAATTCAATTTCAGTATTATATACTGGAAATTAGTGATGATACAATAGCCATGGAAAGATCTCCAGCAACTGGCAGTGTAAAAAAATTAACTTAGCTGTCTTTCCTTTTATTTCATAAATGCCAAGGTCTATCATACCATTCTCTAATAGACAGAATACTTGTTCTGAGTCTATGATCTAATGCTCAGAGGGGATACTTGAAAGCCAGCAGCTGAGACAGTGAGAAAGGAGTCAGTTTGCACAAGAAACCTAAAATGATTTCAATGGAGTTTTGCAGAATAGACCAAGCTGGTGTCTCTTACAGATCAGTCAAGTGATGCCTGGACCCAGTGTGAATCAAATCTTCTCACAATTTCTGTGATGTATAGTCCCATCTCCTTCTCTGCTTTCCTACTATGTGAGCTTCTTTATCTTCTACTCTGTCTGGTACTTTGTTTGCCTGAGAGAGAGAGAGAGAGAGAGAGAGGAAAATGGTCTGAGGACTCATTACTTTATCCCCAAGGCAACATTGGAATGAAGACAAGGGACATCATTGTTGAAAGACAGTAAAATGATGGGATGTAATGAGAAATACACTCAGGGAATGCCAGCTAATGCTCACAGCCCTCTCAAGATAGTTGTAGCACAGAGCATCTTGCATTTGTCACAACCAATCATCCTGAAATCATTATGGTACTTAACAAATGAAGAGTTTATAGCAATGCATATTTTTTTATATGCTCAATGAAGAATGCAGAAAGAAGTACTGCAAAGGCAAATGAAATTTCTGATTAAGATCAATAAAAAATTTAGAAATTTAAAATGGGACTGTGGATAACCTGAGATGTCATTTCATACAAGTGTCACTTACTTGAGATAACTACAACTCCCTTCTAAAACAGGTCTTTCGAAGCATATTGACCAAACATTAGCTTATTTAGGAGTTCTATAGGTCACTTGTTGCTACTTAGTTGTTCCCAGGTAATCACACACCTACTCAGGGAAGCCAAACAGGTGCCATCATCAGAAGGTGTAATATGGAAGGATGCTGTGATGTGGTAGCCTGGACCCAAAGGGAAAAGACTCAGCAGAGGCACACTCAGTGTGTTCAGGAGAGAACATCTATGCAAAGATAACCAAGGAGTATTTCAGATCATTTCTGAACTGGAAATAACCATGGGAAGCTAGGTAAAGGATGAAAAGAAAAGCAGAGGTTTCAGTCCTGTGAAGGACAGAGAGGGTCTCACCACCCTTTCAGTACAGCACAGAAGTAGCTAGCTGACACAATTAATGCGTTTTCTGTAAGGTGCAAATACTAGTGACATTTCTGTGTTTTCTTCCTATTATCATTCAGAGCCACACTACCCAGCAGCTGCAGCTTCCAGAGAGTCCAGCTGAGGCTCAGCACTATGAACTAATCTCACTGTACCTTCAGGCATCGTTTTAGCTAGCATCTCTCATTCTTTTAGCTTAGCTAAGACAAAAGACTGTCTTCGGAGTCTGGCTCCTCTGTTTTATGTGGGCATGAACATGCAGGCAAACTTAGACTCGTGAAGAGCTACGTGACTAAGTGACAGGATCTGCACACAATGAAGCACCTGCTGTTCTGGCAGCCCCTCCTGTGGGATGAAGAAGGAGAGGAGGTGCTTTCGGTCAGACTTTGCAGCTCTGTGGTACGAGTAGAGGGAGGCAAGAGAAGAGGGCAATCTGCAGGCTCCCCTAGATGGTCTGTGTATCCTCTCCCCCAGTCAACATTTTGCCTGCTGACAGTTCCTCTCCTGTGTCCCTTCCCCACACATCTGCTCACACAGCTGCTTGATTGAGCTTACCTGCCAATGCCTCACATCTTTAGCATTGAGCTATCTAGGAGGCAGTAGTGCCATTTGCACAACTTTGCTTATTCCAAAGACATTTACAGTGGTTTTCTCTTACTACTTGTTACTCTTTTTCACACTCTTTCTCGCTTTTACTCTCTTACTGCTTACTACTCTTGCTCTTCTCCTTGATTAGGATTGAAGTAAAGTTCAGGCAGACACCTCAGTAGTAGCCTCTGTAACAAGATTTTGCACTACATCTGAACCCATGCAGTCACCTGCCAGCTCCCTGAGACTTTCTTCAGTAGCCTGGCATACCTTCTTTCCATGGTTTCACAGAATGAGCAACTCCAAGCCAACCATCTCTCCTCACTACCAGCATCATTGGAGACAAGCTGCAAACCTACCCACATCCTTTGCTAAGCCACAAACACCCTCTCACAGGCTGGCCTACCAGTAGTGGTGGGTTGAATAACTTGTTTTCTTGGGAACATTGAACAAGCTCTTGCCCCTTGATTTCTTGCAGCTCTTTCTTGATGGCTGCTTTTGCAGTGTGCTCTGATGAACAGATAACATTTTTGTAAGGGCGTACAGTGGCAGACACTTTCCTACCACTCATTAGTTCTTTAAACAGTTTGGCAGCAATTCCATACATGCTCTAGTCTTTTCATTCACTTTTTCTTCTGTTGCTCCTTGAGTAATGTCACTTTCATACAGTCTTTCACTAGCAGCTCGTCTAGWGTCAGCTGATACACAGTAGTACACTATTTCCATTTTCAAGAACCTGTTGCTGTACATAATAGGAATCCTTTCATCACACAGCATTCTCTTTCATCTTTGTCAGTCACTGATTCCAGTCCAGTGACCTTTTCACTTCCCTTTACAATAAGCCTGTTTACAATCATAAACCATTTCCTGCTTTCATCTCACTTGCCTCGTCCATTCCCAATCTCTTCCCTTGTGAGGACAGTGTCACATCACATTTCATCGCTGAGTTGTTACCTCTTTATTTGGAACTGTCTTGTATCTCTTTTTTCTTCTCCTTTCACCCCTACAGAGTGGTACCTATGGTAGGATCACTGGGAAATTCAGAATTTTGGCACTTCTCTCAGTGCAAGAAAGCACAAAGTTAGGACAAGTGAAGCTCGGCCAGCATCATGCTACCACTGCAGATTATTGTTACAGTATTTAATCCAGTGAGATTCTTTCAAATTCTTTTGCAATGCCCTCTTGAACAGGCAAGTTCAATCTTATGTAAGTACTAAATACAGCTGTGACTTCTTACTTCTCCTTTCAGTCATAAGCTGTATGTCACACGTTCTTGTGTGGCAAAAAGGAGATTTCTGATTGAAGAGCAGCTCAGCATGTTGTTCCTGTAATTAACACAGAAGAAAGCTCAAATCTTGGTTCAGAAATGCTTGAATGCCTTCAAACACAGGGATGTTCTGACAGCTGGGTATCCAGTGGGAATTTTGGATAAGAAATACATACAAATGGAGTCATTTTTCTTCAGGCCTTTGCTAATGAGGACAATGGATGAGTGACGCGGGCAGCATATAACTCAGCCAAATGGTACACAGGTTTATTTATAAGTTTGCTTATTGGCAGCAGTAAAACTTGGAGGGAACATTGCCAGCAGAGCTACACAGTGAATATTAATCTATTAAGCTATTGATCTATTATTCCTCTTCTAGAAGAGGCCAAATGCTACATAATTTTGAGTTGCTGCTCCACCACACTGATTTTTGCCATATTCATACTGTTTGTCATGGCATCCATTCATTTTGGTGCCTACTAGGGCATCTCAGTCTAAGAGAGCGATGAAGGACCCAAGACAGAAATCCAGAAGTTGGGGACTTCCAGGTACTGGTTTGCTGTACAGTCAAAGGTGGCATCTAGAGTAGCTGTATGGCTACACTACTCATCCACTTAAATCTTTGTGTTAAACAATGAATGGGAAATTGTTTTGCCTGGAATTAGAATGGCAAAGGTATCCTTGAAGTCTTTGTGTATTATATTATTCATTTATTTTTAACTGGGTGGCTGAGGTGGGCTTCTCAGCAGAATAGATCGCTATCCCAGGGAGCTTATAAAAAAGCTGCTTGTTCACATCAAGCAGCATGTGAACAATTCTACTGCTGAAAGCACCTCAGCTGTGCTTGAAAATACCTGCTTCTCCCTGACAGTAAATGTTCCTGGTTCATTCCATATATACATGTGGTGATATTATGTAGATGCCTGTATCTGAGCAAGAGCTTTACATTATCCGTTAGCTGGTGACTGCTTAACATTCGTATTGGAGAAAAACCAAAAGGCTCTGAAGTTTGACCATCAAGGTGCTTTCAGGTTGGTATCTCAGGCCATTTTTTTTTTACAAAACAGCTTCTGATTTTGACCATTAAGTAATTTGGACTTCAAGGTTAGGATTTTAGTGTCTGGATGATGTATCTGGAAGCAAAGTCAGGCAAGGGGTTGCCTAGATATCATCATTTAAAATCCAAAATTAATGATTCCAGCAAGTTAGAGGACACAAGAAATGGGTTTCATTCTCTCTAACTTTAGTTGTCTGAAAAATAGGATCTAATCTATGTTGGTCCCCCTTCTTCAGCCAATGGAGAAAGATGGCATCTTCAAAACGCAACATGCTTGGACTGAAGTTGGTGCCTAATTGGTGCCAAGAAGCTAAATCAAATGTCAARGTACTCTAAAGCTTCATGTCTGAGTTAGGTGAGATGAATTGCCYTCTGGAGTTTCCTGCCCTGGTCCTTTGACTGTGAAGCCTAGACAGCTAGCTAAGTCTAGGTCAAATTTTTGATGGTTACACTTAAGTGTGATGAATGCCTATCAGAAATGATAGCTGTGAAAATACTGCCCAAACTAGATCCGTTTTATAAATTTGGCTCTCCATACTGATAACRCTATTTAAGAGTGAGGGATCAGCCAAACAGTCCCTCTGAGAGTAAATGCTCCTGGTTCATGCCCAAAGTGCACAGGGGGATATGAAGAATATGAAGCATTTTGCTTTGTATCACAAGCTCAGGAAAACCTTTGGAAATTTGATCCGTAGCAGCATCTGTTGGCATAATGATGCACCAGGTTAGTTGCTTTCAACAAGTACAAACCACGGTTTAACCTTGAGGCTGGAGCTAGTCATAGCTTTATGTTGAATAAACTAGAGTTTGTTTTTCTATTGAGGTTAGAGTATATCTTACATTTTCCAGCTTGCAATTCCCTTGCATAACCAAACTCCTCTGCTTCAGTTATTGTTGTGAGAATGAGTTGTTTAATATTTGTGAATCTCTGTACATGCTGAATATTAAAACATATGAACACCATTTCAACACAGTTGAGAGTGAAGCACTGTGCATTATATAATTCTGTATTTAAGGTCTGTTAAAGTACTGTCATATCACAGACATAAATATGCTGAAAACTCTGCCAGTTGTGGCTGCAGCTACATCCTGAAGGCTATATTTTTCAGCAAATTACTTCTGTGGAGGATTCCATGTTTTCCATAAATAGGTAAATAAATAAAACCCACATGATACTATAGTTAATCCAAAGTGTAGATACAATTTTGTGCATAGCACATTTGCCCAGTCAGCAGGGTTCTAGAAGGATGCCCAGCCTTCCTTTGGTGAGAAGACACCAGAGACAATCTGGGATATGAAAGATTCCCTTTGGGGCTTACAGAGTGGTCCATGCAGTGTCGTGAAGAGACAGAAGTATTCACTACAGAAACTACAGCAGCTGGGTGGAGCAAATAGCGTGAAATCGATTTTGGTTGGGAATCTTACTTTTTACAGCACTTCAGGAAAAGATTATGTAATTTGTCCACACATGGGCTGTTTTGTAGTGAAGACTTCTGCAGACACGCGGCTTCAGTTATCAGTCATCTTACATAGCTGTACATGCCTGTACCTGCCAGACACAGCTGGTCACGTACCTGCAGGAATGCAAGCTGTGACCCTGAAAACATTTAAATGTGTGCCTAATTTAAAGAGTGCAAATAGTACCATTGATGCATGGCACTGCTTAAGTGAACAGAATTAAAGCAGATGCTTAAAGGCCCTCGATTAAACAGGGATCTAAAAAACTTATCTCTTCACACATAGTTGTACTAAAGAATCACATGTTCTGAAGAGTCTGCAGAAACATCCCAGAACTGCCCACCAGCATTGCCCGCAGGGTCACAACAAATCCCACAGGGACAGCRAGCAACTTTTAGCTAGAAATCTTCAAAACCAAAGCGCTACCATCAGCCTGTCTCCTCAGATAGATCATCATTAATTTCAGAATAAATTATATTACTTTCCCAGCTCTCTGTAAATGGACTGATATGGTTTTGGTTCTGGGGAGCTGAGCTGTGTGTCAGCTGTGTGCATTACTGAAGACTAATCACTGCACACAAAATTATAACACACAACTAAACTTTCAATACAGTAGTAAAACAGTTAGGTTGGTTTTGTTTTTTTTTTTCTTTTTTGGAAAGTTCTTTTATTTTCATAGTGCTCTCCTCTGCCCACGTATTTCTTCTTTTTTCCTTTGCAACAGTGGCTTTTGGGATGAGGCCTGAATCCTGCTGTAGTGGATCTTCTCTTATACACTTTGCATTAGCAATTTCCTGCTTCACTGCTCCTCCACTATGAGACAAGCTTTAAGATTTAGTGATCGTATAGCAGAGTTGAATAACAGCACTTCCATTTCCTTTTACAAAAATTGGCATCTCTCTTGCCTTCTGAGAGCCTTAGTCACCCAGATGCACCTAAACAAAAATTGAAACAGAGGAAGGAGAAAGTGACATCAGACTTTTTAACAGTGGCTCTTAGGCATCTGTATTTTTAGGAATATAAGAACAAACAGGTTGATACATTTGCATTCAAAGGGGATTTTTTTCAGCCACAGTAGTTCAGCAAAAATCACTGGGTTCTTTTTGCCCTCCTCTGTTGGGTAGGCATCGTCTGCTTTTTGCAATGCTATTTTACTAGGGGAGGGATGTAGGAGAGTGGTGGTGCCCTTCATCTCTCCTGTTCTCTTCTGGTAATTCACTGCAGTTGTGTCTTTTTGCCTTTTACTTTACGTTTTAAGCATTGGGAAGCTTTTTACAGCCCCTGGAGACTGCTGGTTCAACAGATCCTTTCTGAGCCAGGCAGCTGCTGTTGGAGGCCTGTCCTTCTGAGGACTGGACTCAGTGATTCAAATGGTTTCTTCTAGTYATGTTTTGTGCACCTGTGCTACTATAATATAAGGATGGCTGGACAAATAAAAGATCTGTTTAGCCCAAAAGTCTGCCTCTGACAGTAAATACTGAAGGAAAGTGTATAAGAACAAAGTTTCCTAGCTTCACGTAACCAGCAATTTAAACACTGACTGACCTGGAAGGGTGCAGCTGGGCTATTGTCACTATTTAATAGCACCTGATGGCTCTATCTTCCATAAAGTTGTCTCTTTTTCAGTCCTTTCAGATGCGCAACCTGCATGTCCTTTGGTCATGAGTTCCAGAACTCACTCACATCTTGACCTTCACTTGCCTTCAAAAATACTACCTTCTCAGTTCACCGGGTGAGCATTTCTTCTTGTATTGAGAGAAGGAGTGCAAAATCATTGCCTRCTTACCTTCTCCACATCGTTTTGTTCCTTTCCCATTGGTTTTACCAGCAGAGGAGGTGGTTTGTAGAGGCTTTCYTTACGTGGAAACTGTAACACAGTGGTGATTGGTCTTATCTTTCTCTGCAGCCTTCCTACTTCTGTTAAATCCATTTGCAGATACAGTGAGCAGACCTGTGCACAGTCAATGATGGGGACATAGTAACCATTTGTGAGTGATGTACTCATGTTTTCTGACTTGTTTGCTCTTTATTTTTTAAAAAAGGCTTAATATCTATTTGTCTATATCATTTCCACTGACTGTTAAGCTGATAGTTTCACAGAACTTTCCACACACCTCTTTCCTGAGTGGAAATAGCTAATTTAGAGCACATGTTTAAATAAGGGTCTACCTTTTAATTTACTGACATTGAACTTCACTTTACATTTTATTACCATTTTACATGCAAACCACTTTGTAAATGAGATCCCTTTGCAACTCTTCACTGCCATCTTCATTTTTTCCAGTCCTGAATAATTCTGTATCATCATGGTGTGCAAATCTTGGCACATCACTATGATGATCCTTCTAGACCATTTGCAAATCTGTTGAGCACTGAAAATGCCCGCACAGATCCCTATGAGCCCCATGGCTAAATCCCTCCATTGTGAAAATTTTTAATTCATAGCAGGACCTCCACCTTCCTCCAGGCAAGTTTAGTGTTTTTAAAGCCCTTATGGAGAGAGTTTGACAAAACTTTTTAAGAAATCCACATACTTCTACTGCACTGCAGTATCCTTGTTTACATATTAATTCACTCTTCAAAGAAACGTAATAGATTTATGAAGCATGACTTCCCTCCACAAAAGTCATACTGGCCCTTCTCCAACATATTTATTCTCATGTTTATTTCTGAGTCTATAGATTCTGTTCTTTAATATAGTTTCTACCAATTTGCCCATGATGGAAAACAGGTTTCCTAGGTTCATGTCGACAACTATTTAAAAAAATTGGCATCACACTTAACATCTCTGGCACTGATGCCAGTGTATGTTTTAAGTTACGAAATGGAGTTGGCTCTTCAGCAGTTTCATACATGAATTCCTTTAGGAGTCCCAAGTGAACATTATTTAGTCCTGGAACCTGACTTGTTACAACTTATTTTATAATTTGTTCTGAAATCTTTTCTTCTAACATTTCAGTTTGAGACAGATCATCATATTCTTCCCCCACATAAAGCACTCTGGTGCCTGAGCCTCCCTCAGATCCTCCACCATGAACAGTAGTGGAAAAATTCATTAAATGTTTTCAGCCTTATCTTCCATGAGCACTCCTTTTACATCTTGATCATRTATCTGCCTGACTAACTAGCTGGCAGGCTTCCTACTTCTGAGGTGTTTAAAAAGAGTCTTTTATGAAACGTTTTTATGCCTTCAGCAAATTGCTCCTAAAAATATTTCGGGCTTCCTTGTGGTTTTCTTCAAAATTGCCAGTTTTTATGATCTTCTTCTCTTTTCCTCACTTGGATGAAACTTATTTTTTTGTTCTTTTTACTTTTAAAATCTTTCTTCACCCTGTTGTTTGCTATAACTGACTTGTGATTTTGTTCCTTTTAAAGTATTTTGATAGTTGTTACTGGCTTACTAAGAGCCTCTAACATGACATCTTAAAACAATTTCCACACCATACAAAAATTTTTGCCCTTTTGCCTGTTACATTTACATTCCTCTTCCCTAGCTTTCTCTTTTTTAGGTAGTTCCCTGTTTGAAGTCAAACACCATTCATGTTAATTCTTTCAACTCTTTTGCCCCTATGGGCATAGTCACTTTGCATGTAATATAAGGATATATTACGGCCCTTTTGCAAGCCTCTTTGAAGCAGGCCACTGCTTGGAGCTGAGTCAATAATGTCTTTTTCTCATGTGGGCTCTCCAAGCCGTTATGCTATGCAATTGTAAGTGAGCAATGTCTGAGCTGTTTTCTAAGGCAGTCCTGAGGATAGGACACAGCAGGTACCTCTGACACCCTTCTGCACAACAGCAGTCCCCCAGGACCTTTGAGCACCTCTAGGAAGGTTCTTCAAACTCTTAACAGCTCACTGACCTGGCTTTATCACACACATATGATTCCCTCCTGGCACTGTACTGAAAGGGTCCTGCTTGATTTATCCACCAGTATTCTGCAGCAGAAGGAGGGAATGTCTGAAGTAAATAGAAATTCACTCAATAGGAGCAGAAGTCTTTCCCCAGGGTATTTAGTCCAATGAGGAGAGAGTTGTCATCAAATGCCACACATTTATTCGTTATGACTCCTTACTAAGAAGGAATCCTTGTTTTTTTTATTTCTCTAGCTATGGCCATGAGCAAAGAACAGACCCTCCCAGTTATTCCCCGAGAGCTCTGTGCTTTCAGGCCTTGTGTTTATCAAGAACGTCCCAAAGCCTTGGATGCTCCAGCTCCCAGCACATCTCAGGATACTTTGAAACCGGGCACCTAGCAGTTTGCTCTCAGCTGTCAGTTCTGGAGCTGGGCCTCATGTCATGGACAGGGGTATCTGCTGCCTGTGAAAGGACTGGGAAATTACAGGTACTCTGTGTGATGTTTGAATCACCTTGGCGTGTCGTCATGGAGGTGAGGCAGCTCTGCCTCCAGGGGTTGTCATGCATATAGTCCTTTCTTAATGAGAATTTATGAGTCCTCTGAGGGACAGAGGGGAGAGAGCATCCCTTCCAATAGCATGGCAGTCAGATATCCCACACAGTGAGAGGCTCAGGTGCCTTGCCAGAGCTGTGGACTTGGTGAAGAGGAATGCCATTTGTCTGGATAGAAAGAGAGAGAGGTATAACATTACAGAGGATTGGAAAGAGTATGTGCTTTTTCACAAGCATTGACTTTCCTTGAGTTTTATTTTAAAAGTTCTCTATAAYTGTTTAGAGGAATCAATGACTTGGTTCTAGTTTGGTTTTGCTTTCCTTCTTATATAGGTTTCAGCTATTCCAAAGCGTTCCAAAAATTAACCTTTTTGCCTTTGCTATTTTCTCAACCATGCTTTTAAGTGTATCTTTTCTCTGGCTCTGAGCATGGTACTGGGAGTATTTCAGAGTACACTTCAGTCCCCAGCCTAAAAGATTACATTTTCTCCCTTTGACATTGATACTGTCATGGTCCACAGCTACCATATCCTCTTTGATGTTGTATAAGAAACTGTCTAGAAGCCTTCAGAGGTCCAACACTGTTACATGTGGCATAAAAATCACTGGCCAGTTTTCCATGGCATCGGAAACTGGATTATCTGTGTGACTGACAATTGAATCTTTCTGTAGTGTATCTTCTTCACAAAGTAAGCTAGATTCCTTGTCCTCTGACTGATATCCTTGGTGCAAAAGAATATATGGATATCCTACAGTTCAGGGAACCCATTTACTGGAGATGTTCACTCCTCTTCAGATGGATGCTGCCCTACTGTAGGACTATTTAGTAGCACAGGTGCTGTTAGCCTGCAGCTGAGATTGCACTGTGATGCCTCTGTGAGTATTGGTAGTGCTCTTCTGTTTCCCCAGGTTCCTTCAGTTTGTCACATTTATCGGGGCCAGGAGCTCAGTTGCTGTAAGTGCACCCCATCTGCCTAGAGGGCAGATAATTGTACAGATGATACCTGTGCATTAAGTGAATCAAGTAGCTTCTGCTCTCCTCCTGCTCTCATTAGATAGTTTGCTCCAAGCTTCTACAAAGGAAATAGTTAATTAAGGGTAATTAATCTACTGTTGCAGTGCCCAGCACTCAAATGGAAAACAAACAGCTACTTATTTATCATTGTCTCAGACCAGCTTTATACTGGATCCAGTTAAACATTGTTAAATCTGGGATTTAATTCAAACTAGGAGTTTAAACTACCATGCTCAAGGATTTACTAAATTTTAGTCAGCAAGGGCTGGAACTGAACAAGTTCTAAAACTGTAAGTCTGTTTTATCTAAGTACACTCTACCATGCTGGCAATGTTTTAAATTTAGCTGAACTTAAAACCTAATTGAACTATGTGATCCCCGCCCCACCTTAAATTTAAATGTAATGCGCCCTTAAGACTAGYTCATCTCTAGAATCCAAATTTGCTCAATGTATTTTACTGCAGTGTTTGAAACTAGTCAGTTCAGAAAAGCAGATTTTATTCTAAATAGTCTGTTGTTATTGCAGAATATATACTATATACTATATATCTGAATCTGGAAATACCCAAACTTGAAAAAACCATCCAATTTCTGATGTGTACATAGATGCCTATTTAGTTAGCATGTGCTTGGCTAAGAMGAGTATTGTCATTCATCTTGAGACTGTCCTCCAGATCTATAAAGACAAAATGAGATCTGCAAGCCTCAATTTACCTGGGGAGCTGGAGTGATCATGGCCACCTTGCTAGATTTAAACACCATTGCTGTTTAAATCAGGCCTCTGTCAGCATCTGATAGTCTCCTTAAATCTATGTGTGGATATAAAACCATGGACACATCTTATGTCCTCAAGAGGAAGATGAATCTTCTGAAAATGTGCTTCTTACAATTATGTTTTATGATCCTATTACCTTATGAGTGGTACACTACATAAGCTCAGCACCTTTGAAAACAGCATAATATATACTATCGACAGATGACATGAAACAACAGATTTGTCAGCACAGGTCTGTAAGGAGTATAGGCTGAAAAGTAAAAGATGGATCTGTCAGTAGGGTAAATGGTTGATTCTTCAAAACAGGAATCCCAATTTAAGGCCTGTATAACACTTGCCTGGCACTGCATGATCATCTGAGACATAATGATCCAGGATTGATTTGATCTGGAGATTATTTTCATACACTTGTCATTTGTGAGTTTCATGGATTTTCAGACTCATGGAAATCAAGCCACTTGATTCCCCTCGGTTTAACTTTTGATGTCCTCCAAATGTCTTTGCCATCGATGCAAGTCTTGCATCACTTGCAAGTCTCTCTTGTAGCTGAGACTGGCAGTTTCACGGTAGCATGTGGGATGAGCCAGCCTGGGGAACTGGACTGTCCCATCCATGAATCACAGTTCACAGCACCAGTCTGAGTGTGAGCTGATCTGCAGCTATTGCTGGTGTCACTGCCATTGCCGCTGACATCCCTTTGCCTTGGACACTTTTCCTTTTCAAAGATATGCCTTTCCTGTTCAAAAAGGTTATGTCCTCTGGGATATGTGTCAATGAAATGGATTAATTTTATTTCTGGATGACGTATATCTCTTCACTTCCAGCTTTAAGAAGTCCACTTACCTGGTGGTGGAAAGCACTTACCACCAAGGTATTATGTATATGTGTACAAGGTGTTGTTCTTGTAGCAATGTGGAAAGGCTCTGCTCAGGAACCATGATCCCATTGCTGTGAGTGTGATATGATAACATAGCCTCAGATTGCAGCAAGGGAAATCCTGGTAGGCTTAGGAAAACAACCTTCACAGTGAGAGTGGTCAAGCACTGGAATAGGTGCCTGCATGTGGTGATGCCTGCATATGGTGATGCACATTGTGAAATAAGAACAGTGGTTTAAACCAAAAAGGATATCCTTGGTGCTAAATTACACGGTGTAGTCACAGAGCAATGCTAAAGTACTTTGACATGGCTTGTTGCAAAGCCTCACTGGGAGTCTTTCTGTGTACTGCTTTGGGGCACATCCTTTGAGTAACACCCAAATATYATCATTAGGTGCGATGGGTGCAACCCTGTACCAGCAAAAGCTGGCATTTTGTTGTGGCAGGGGCAGAAGGTTGTTCAATAAATAAGATGAAAAACTCTCTTCCTGCTCTCAGTTTGCTATCTTAACTTTTTGGACTGCTGCATGCATAATTGGCTGCGTATGCTTGGCGAATGTGAAGTTTAATGTTGGATGTATTTTGCAGTATTATGCTAAGCCACAAGGTGGCACTGGAAGATTGTAATAATCCAGTGTAATTAAGCCCCCCCCCCCCCCCCCGCCCCCAAACTCTCTGACAGAGAAAGCATTAATTTTTACATTAAATGGTGTAAACCATGGGAATTGGCTTTTCTTTTTCTTCTGATTTTTGGCTTCACTTCCCAGCAAGTTTTAGTAAAGTTTTCTCAAAAGTAAAACGGAAATGCATCTGTGTGCAGTATAGCTATTGCAACAGCACAACAAAGTAGCTCAATGAATCAACATCCCTTTGTTTTTAAACAGGTATTCATTAATACTGGTGATCCTGACAGCTGTCTCTCTTTTTGTAGCCAAGTATTCATACCTCAGCAGCAACTGCATGCAAAAGTAGGAATTTAATTTCCTCTGTAATTTCTTTGATATGTTGCCTGAAGCTTTCTCTTCCCTTGTAAAGTAAAGATGAAAACCTATTTCAGGTTTTCATCAAAGGTGAAAGTTCTTCCAAGATTTGTCCTTTTCTAACAAAGATTTCACAATATTCTGGTCCAAAATATCTCACTTTGTTTTAATACCAAATGTAGGCTTGGGTAAGCAAAAGCAGTTAACTATTGTATTGCTATTACAGATGAAATTTGACACATTTTCACATGGTTTTACAAATTACATAGCTCCTTCCCATATTCTCACATTTCTTTTTTATCCTCTAAATACTGAAAATATTGGAACTGGTTTGTAGTTGAGTAAAGTAACAAGATGCCATCCACTTGAGTGGGCTAATGCCTGACTGAAAATTGCCATTTACACCTATGAACATCTGAAACACACAAAACAGTAATTAAGAAGTCTGAGGGAATTCTGGTTTTACTTTTGCATACAACAAAAAAGCCCTAATTACTGTAGTTGCAATGTAAAATTCTGATCCTGAAGTGCAAACATCCTTGAATGGTTTTAAAGATATTCCTTGCTGGCCTTAACACCTGGCTACATGAAATCATTTACTAGATGAGGGACTTAGACAAAACCTGTCTTTAAAAATTCTTGTCATTGCAAGAGGTATCCAAACAAGACTTCTCACAAAGGCTCAACCCCACCTCGTTTGAAGGAAGTCTCAAAACTTTCAGTTATCTGAAGAGGAACAGACTGGCCACCCAAATTTAAGGGTCTAAAATACAAAAGGCAGAGTTGTTTCTGAGTTGTTTCCTGATAGCTCATTTTGCCTTGTAGGAAAACGATACTAAGTTATGTCATTATGAAAGGTGAAATATCCCCCTCACTCAGGTTTGGCTACTCACTGAGCTCCTAGCAAAATCCGTGGGGTAAGTAGTTTACAAGCTTGCTACGAAGTAAAAGCAATCTGAAAGGGTGCAGAGCTCTACATATTGCACTGAAGACTCGCCCAGGAGCGCATTTCTTCTTCGCTACAGCCAGTGGCAACAGTATTTGGCACGAAGAGTCCAGTGTCTGAGCTCAGCTCTCAGGCTGTTTTAACTGAGATAATTTATCCCTTTATCAGCTGGTTCCTTAAAAGAGAATAAGCTTCCTTTTGGACACCAGCAATTCTAGCCATTCACCACCTGTGCTTCCCTTCCTGATGTCAGCAGAGCGCCGAGGCTCTTTATTGCAGTGTGTAAAAGCTGTAGCCCCAGCCCAGCTCCCCGTGAATGGGTGAGCATGTAGCAGAAGACCCAGCACCACTGCCTGTCAGCCTTGCTCTAATGTGCTTGGCAGAGGGAAAGACACTATGAGATCTCCCTTCAGTGACAGTGACGCTGTGTCAGGGAGTTTATTCCTGCTTACAGTACGGAACAGTTGACTACGCTGCTTCAGAAGGTGTGGCTACATGGTGTCATTTTGACACATGGTGTAAAGCCAGGATGTCCTACCCTGCCAGGCTTTCAGGGAGAAGTTTTGCCATTCTTCCTCATTCTCCTTGGAGTGGCCTTCTGCCCTGAATGCTCAGGGTTTGTGCAGTTTTCTGGCCCAAGCCTTGAAGAGCGTTGTGCTCCCAGGAGCCCAAGAGCAGCTGGTTCAGCAGTGCCCTGGGCTGCGAGCATCCCTCCTTCCTCCTGCCCTGCAGGCGGTCCGAGAAGCCTTTGGGCAATTCCCTGCTTTCTTCCTTGCCATCACACAGAAAATGAAGACAACTGGCCTTGCAGACTCTCTCCCACATCAGTTCCTACTTCAAGACAATTTAACTCTCATATTTTAGCTCTCTTGTATAAAGCCTTCYCAGCTGACATTATATACATTGTGTTATTTTGCAATTAAAAAACATACACATACACACAGAGATTTTAATAAGACTTTTGTTATCAAGTTTTATTATTTCAACAAGTGTTGCTGTCAGCTAATAATCCCTAGAGTGGCCATCATGAAGTATTCCAATAATTGGATTTTAATTAAGAAATTCACTTAGTCCTACACTATTTTTGAAATCTAATTATGTCCTCAGGAAACTCACCTAAGTTGTTGTATTTTCTGGACAATGTACAGACTCAGTACAGACTCCTTCCATTACTTTAAGTTCTTTTTTTTTCTTTTCTTTTCTTATGGGTATTATTAAAACTCTTCTAATTCTTGTATTGCCACTGTAGAAAATTGTCAAGATCTAATGGGTGAAATAAATTTGGAATGCAAATACAAATCTCTATTATACACATTATGTTGTACTCATGATCYTGAGATTTTTTTCCCCCTTGGATTTAAAGGCATTATTAATGAGAAAATCCTGTAGATAAACTTGGCTGTAAATTTTATTCATATAGACAATAATTTATGTCTCACCTCATCTCAAGTGTTTTGGGAAAACTCCTGAGTATATATGTGCACACTGAGCGTCACCTGGAATAAGACTAGTGAAGCCTGTAGGCTCTCTTATATTTATGTCACAGAAGCACTGAGTCATCCAGACACTGCTGTTTGTACATTACGTTTTAGTCRTCTTTGATGTCGAACATCACATCTCACTTCAGCATTGTGTGAGTTCTCATGATGTAGCGACAGGAGAAATAACTAAGAACATCATGAATTCGAGGCATTTCTCTTGAAGTGGTTGGAGTATTCCTGTATTTTTCCATATGGAATATAGAGTAACACCACTTCGTGGTACGTCTTTGACTGTAAGTAGGCAGAAATCAATGTAATAAAAATAAAAGTCCCACAGAAATATTTTTATATTTAGAAATATGAATGGTACATACAGTCATATTCTGACCTTGAATGAATGGAAATAAAATGTGACAAGGGACTCTGTTTGTAGTATTTATACTAACCATAAAAATACTCTGTTCAAACATGAAGGTTTCCTTGAAACAAAAGAAATCTATTTAAAATGCGAAGAGGGGAAGGGATAAGAAGAGAAGGTCTGATGAATTAATGGTTGGCAATATGAAGAACATTTCAGTAACATTTACATGAGTGATATGAGGCATCTGGCCTGTACACTGTATGGTACAAATATAGAAAAGCTGTGGAGGCCATAATCTGTCATTGTAGTGCATATGCAACTCCAGTTGAATTCAATAGTACTTCAACGTGCATATAGATGAGAYGATATTTGCTTATAGCACAGGCTGATTTTTTATTTCAAGACAGCCATTGTTAACATTTTAATATATCCTTTAAAGAGATGGGACAAAACTTCCGTTGACTTTAACAGAAGCAAAATTCCCAACTGAGGCATTGGCTGTAACCCTGAAACACTGAGAAAAAATCTGGTTAAGAACAGACTGAAAAATGGTGGTTAAGCTGCGTCGTTTTTTCGTCGTCTTAGATTTGCTTCAGCCCTTAGTACTCAGACCCACCTTTGCCTTCTTTGCTTTACTTACTTTTTTCCAAGCAGTATTTCTGAAATAAGACACGTAGCCTATATGAATAGTATAAATAGTATCTCTTTACTATTTTTATTTCATATATCACTGTCCATGTTTAGGCAGGTTAGCTACATTGCACAGTAAATTTGGCACAGTCATTTGATATTTATCATTACAGCATTGTATTTTCTTCTAGTGCCTCAAGCAATTAAACCRTGTGCCCATCTTCTGTTGGAACCTGTAGCAGTTATTAATCACTTGCCATTGGTTTTGGATTTTCTGTTTGTGACCCTTTCAGTTCTGCAAGTCAGGAAGCTGTCTTCGCAGTAACAGGGAAGATGTCTAAAGGTTAGAATATATTTCAAAGCTTTAAAAATAGTCCAATTGCATTTTAAAGTCTAATTGGACTTTTTTAAAGTCCATTAGTAAACCCAGAATTTGTGATTCTTTAAAACCTTGCTAGGTGACACTACCTTGCTGGAGACCTTATTGCTAAGACTACAAACAGCATCCAAACAGTTGAAATGAAAATTCACTTTAAAAAATCTAATATTCCACTTAAGCTGCTGTACCAATATTACAGAATCAGATAAAAGTCAAAAGACTGTGTCCAAAAGTCCTAAATGTCAGATTTTCATAAGCATTGCATTCCCTTTGAAAAAGTATCACATGTTCACAGCTGGAATACTTTGGAGCCTGCTTTTTTATTTTTTTTTAAACGAAAAAGATCAGTCCAGGCTCCCATATGCTCCTTGCTCCTTTCTCCTGGAGTGACAATGGAGGGAAGGAGCAGTCCAAACAGCCTTTCTGAAGGGAAAGCTCAGTTCCACTGTAGTTAAAGGTTTGTCCCAGTGGCCTTTGGCTGGGGAGGTCAGCTGAAGAGTGAAGAAACCCTCAGTGAAGCCAATGGGACCTTGGATCAGTCCCAACCTGACAGAAAACAGGTTTCTCCATCCTTAAGAGCTTTGCCTCAAGAGCCTGCTGACAACTCAAGTAGATACCGTACAGGCTGGGCTGTGCGTAGAAGACCTTGCTGAATTCACAGAGGGAGGAAATTTTAGTGGGCTGAAGTAAAGAGGAGCCGTGCTTGTGATTCCAATGGAGCCAGGAGTTCCTCCACAGTGCTCCCCTAAATGAGATATAAGGATCTGAATGAAAAAGACTGGGAGGACCTTCTTCTATTTGACCAGCTGAAGGAAGAATTCTTCTCCAAGGACTACTTCCTTGTCACCTCCAATATGAAGACCTTGGAGAAGCTGAATCAAGTTACACAGACCATAGAGTTGAGTCGTTCCTTCTTGAAGAGGGGATCATTCCTTCTTGAAGAAATGATGTCTTCCTCAGGAACATGACCCACTGAAATCTGGAGAGTTTACATTTGCTTTTCCTGCTCCATATTAACCTGGCAATCTCATATTTAAGGTAAGAGTAACCATGCTGGGTCTAAATATGTAACAGCACCTTATTGCAAAGATCAGCAGTGCACTCCACGCAGCTTATGGCAAGTTTGTTCTGTGCGAAGAGATCAACATCTCTCTCTTTCTCTCTCTCTCTCGATTACTAAGTGTGGACAAAGCCCCTCACTTATGGGGAAGTAAGAGTGGAATAGATAGGAAGGAGGGAGTTGAAAGGGAAAAGTCAGCTGTGATTTTTTATTTGTTACCCATTTGAAACAAGAGTCCCTAGGCAGCTTTAGCCTGCTCTGTAATGCAGAGGCTGTCTGGAGGGACAGGATGACAGCATGATTCCTTGCAGGCTGCACACTTCTGTTCAAAGCTGTGACGTGAGCATTCCACATGTCTAGCAGAGTGATGGTGCTGGAGACATATGGAGGTGTCCATCTTCCAGGTGTTCGGAGCAGAATTGGCCATGGGGGAGGCTCTGGTGCAGCTCTTTCAAAGAGTACTCGTTACCTTCCCCCTCCTTTCCCTGCTCCCCTTTTATTACAGTGTTCCAAACTCAGACCCCCAAATTAAAACAGTATTTTACAGCTTGGTACCAAAGCCTCAGATTGCAGATATTAATTACCAGGATGTGCTCTGAGGGAAGCAAGGATTTGGCAGGACAACTGAAGTCCTCTTTTTCTCTCTCATTTCCTGCTCTGTACAGCATGCTGGCTTGCTTCTTGGTTCCCCTTTGGGAGGTGATAAATCTGAGCTTTGCTATCGAAGCTGGGTATCTGGTAAGGCTACCCTGTGCTGTTGGTATCCTCCCCTTCACCCTGTCCAAAGTCACATTTGTAATGATACGGTTTGGGGGCTGGAAGAGCGCAGGAAAAAACCCTGTAGGACTCCTTGTAAAGAAGAAGGAAAACAAGGTCGATGAGACCTTTCCCTTTGCATGACAGCTGGTGGGATTAGCCACAGCACCGGCCAGGGATGAGCTTTCCAGCTTCACTCCGAGGGGCTGTCCAGCTACAGGTTCCTGCTTGCGGAGGAGAAGCAACCCTTTAATCCCAGAGCTTGGCTCCCGCAGCCGTCACCCAGCTCTGCTCCAAGATCCCTCCACCTCAGTGCCTGGTTTGCGGGCACCCGCTGCCTTCACAGGCTAAGCAGCACTGTCGTTGCACGGGACACCCCTGCGGGAGGTGAAAAAACTAAAATGAAAGGAAAGAAAGAGGAAAGAGATGCTCGCCCAGGCTCCTTCCAGGCGCTGGGCAGACAGCCGGCTCCCGCGGGCTGGTGGAGAGGGAAAGGGGCTGTGCCCCAGGCGGCAGCGCGGGCAGCAGGGCAGGCAGCGCGGGCAGCGCCGGCACCCCGGCAGAGGCAGGCAGCAGCGCGGGCAGGGCGGGTAGGACAAGCAGCCCGGGCAGGGCAGGCAGTACAGACGGGGCAGGGCAGGCAGTACAGACAGGGCAGGCAGCCCGGGCAGGGCAGGCAGCACAGACAGGGCAGGCAACAAGGCAGGCAGCGCGGGCAGGGCAGGCAGGGCGGGCAAGGCAGGCAGCGCGGGCAGTGCAAGGCAGCTTGCGCCGCCCGGGGAGGGCTCTGATTCATCACCCCGTTCAGAGGAGAGGATGGGACGCCGCTAAACTCTCCTTTCTCCCTCCTCCCTTCCCCCCTCGCCAAGCAAGCCCCCCCTCTCCTCCCCCCTCCGCTGCTCTTCCTCTCTCCCCAAGCAGTGAGGCTCGGACAGTGCTCGGCTCCAGCGCTTTATTTTAAGATGATCGGCCAAGGTCTTTGCAGATAGATTTTATCTGAAGTTAAATAGCAGGCGCTCGCCGCTCCCTCGCCAATAAGTCATTTTTAATAGAGACAAATCGCCCTGGACGCCCCGGAGCGCCGGTGCCGCCGCTCCTGCCCGCGCCCCCCGCCGAAGGCGAGCGGGCAGCCCGGGCAGCTCCCTCCTCCCGTAAGTGTCCTGCTCGGTGGAGCCGGAGCGCGGCCGTGTGCGGAGAAGGGGAGGCGAGGGGGGGAGAGCCTGCCAGCCGCCCCGACATTGCCTGCGCCGGATGCACAGCGGCCGCGGGACACCTCGGTGCGGAGCGCGGCGAGGAGATGCGCAGGGGCGGCGGGCTGCGCCACGGCTCTCAGCCCCTCTAGGCTCGCCCATGGAGCGCCCCGCGGAGCCCCGGCCGCCGTCGGACCCCCCACGCCGTACGTATCCCCGCCGCGGCCCCCCCGCGGCGGCGGGGCTGTCCGCGGGGCGCGGGGGCGGAGGAGGGCTGGGGCCGGGGATGGGGGTCCGCGCCCGTCGGGGCGCCCCGAGGCGCGGCCCCGGCCCGGGGCAAGGCACGGAGCGCCTTAGGAGCGGCAGAGGGAGGTGGGCACTTGTGGAGGTAGGCAGAGCCTGCTCGGGGGTCCCAGAGGCGAAGCTCTCCGCCTTGGCTTTAAGCGCCCAGGAGCATCCGGAGCCCCGATCCCAGCGTCTCCTGCCCCTTCTCCCCGCTCCGGCGCCGCTCCGCTCTCCAGCGCACTGCCGGGGCTCCGCGGCCAACTGGGGGGCGGCTGCCGCCCGGTCCCCGCCGAGGGCGCGCAGGCAGGCAGGCAGGGCAGGGCTGGCGGTGGCACCCCCGGGCCGTCCCAGCCCACACCACGGGGCTCTCCCGCCCAGTAAAAGGACTGAGCGCCGGGCAGCKCTGCCTACAGGCGCTCTGCAGCCAGCCGGACCGTGCGATCACTTTGCTCTGACGCTGGATTAACTAGATTTTAATCGTTTTTTGTTTCCCCCACCCCCATCCACACACCCCATCTCCTCCTTCTCTCCCGCCCCCCCTTCCCTACACACCTCTCTTCCCCCCTTGTCTCAAGCCTAACCTTGTCTTGTGGTCATGGGGTCTATAATTTCATTTTTGTCTAGGCTGGTGAGAGCTCTGCTTGTTCTGTAAAGTGGATGTCAGGTGGATCTATGTTCTGGAAGGAACAAAGAGGCAGCGAAGGCAGCGCGGGGGAAGTTTGAGCGGCGAGGATGCAGGCTGTGTACTGGTACGCGGTCCTTCTGCTGCAGCCCACCCTCTACCTGGTGAGTGCCCCCGGCCCCTCGCACGGGCCGGGGAAGGGGGAGCTCGGCGGGGAGGAGGCCACCAGCCCGGCGGAGAACGAACAAACTCACGGCCACTACCGGCGCCCCGCAGCCAGCCTTGCCCCGTCCTCCCGGGGTCGGGACGAGGCCGGGGCGGGGGGGCGCGGGGCTCGGCCGGCAGCTCTCGGCGAGGCGCGGGGCGGGCAGACCAGTAACTTCTCTTCCGCGGGGAAGGAGCGCGCCGCCGGGCGAGAGCAGGGTCGGGGGCTCCCCGGTGCCACCTCCCGGGCCGGGTCCCCCGGTGCCTGCGGGGGCACTGGAGCGCCGCGGCGGGGGCGCCCGCCCAGGCCGGGGGCTGGAGGCAACTTCTTGCCCTCTGCTCCCTCCTGAGGGTGGGAGCCCCTCTGGAAGGGGACCCCCCCAGTCTGCCACTACGGGCGGCGCGGCACAGGCGTGCAGGCACTCAGTGACAAGCACAGCTAGTATTTTCCGCATGAAGTGTCGTTGACTTTCGTAGCAAATCTCCTTTAAGATTACCGGGGGAGCACGAGTAAGCAGCGGCGTTATCTCCTTTAACACACACTTTGTTCCCTCTACGATCGCAAGGAACAAAACCAAGGCAGGCTGCTCCTTTGTAGCCCGTACCCTCGCCTGCGATGCATTAAGCAGGCAAACGCTTGGCGGGAGCTGGTCCCCGTGGCGGCGGGGGAGGGAAAAGCCCCTTTTCCAGGAAAGCTGCTGAGAGAAGCACACCGGCGCCCGTGCCGGGGGAGGCGATGGCCCGGCTCCCGCTCCGGCTCCGGCTCCGCGGCCGCCGGGCGCTGCCTGCGCCGCCGCT
>JAYKAV010002910.1:306375-436289 GCA_035582835.1 Phoebastria nigripes | reverse complement strand
AAAAAAAAAAAAAAAAAAAAAGGGAATAAAAGACAAGCTGGGGGAGGGGATGCGCTTTTCGGCTGGGCTGTGTCTCCTGCCAAAACACTCGGGGGGGATCCAAAGGATTTCCCTGTCTAACCCGATTCTTCTTTCTAAGTCGATACTTCACGTTTATGCCAATCTCTCCCTATTCTCTGTATTTAGGGAGTGACTCTGAAAGTTTGCATTAGGCCACCGCGTGATAATAAACTGTTTATTATCATCGAAGCATGAAGTTTTGATTAAAGCTTTAATGTGGTGCCACAAACCATCAAGGTGCAGCACTTTGTTGTGTCTATCCATGTGTGCGCGTCGCTCTGTGTGGACTAGAGCAGTTTTGATTAGGAATTAGATTTTCAGTACCCAACCTGTTAGGAAGGGTAACTTGAAACGGCAGCACAACCAGCTTCCTATCGAGTTTGTTAAAAAATCCTTTCTGAGAGGGGTTAATAATATAGGGGAGAGGGAAAATAGCCTGCTTCCCCTCCGCCTGAACTAGAGGGTATTCAGTGATAGTGAACAGCCGCAGCGAGGCTGGGCTGCCTCGAAGTTACTCATTTACAGACGCTCGCTGGCTTGTAATTTCTCCTCACCCAGCAAACCACTGCTCTTTTTTTTTTTTTTTTTTTTTTTTTTTTTTTTTTCCACCGTTAAACCTCTTCCTAATGAAATCTTGGGAAAAAAGTGCTTCTGCTTTTCTCTCCCTTTTTAATAGAGCCATATGCCATCCAGCCTTATTGCCTGAAATTTATAGAGGTCACGGCCGACCAGAACGAGTAGGAATTTTGCTGGGGTAGAGATGGTTCGCCGTATTATGTTTATTGATAAGAACATTAGTTACCCTCTGCGAGACATGCATTTTCTCCTTGTTTCGAGCTGTGCAGTGTATTGAAAGTGTTATATTTGATTTGCAGGGGAAGTGCATTTCCTTTGGCCTAAACGGATAACTTGTACTTATTTGGTAGAATTAGGAGTTAACCTTTAAAGGCTTGCAGTTATTTTGTTTCTTCAGATTTAGAGAGCTGCAGAAAGTGTTCAAACAGCTACACTCGGTCTTATTTACCACAAGACTCCACTTACGGCTGTTCTTTCGAAAGCATCTTAGTCCTATTCTGATGGATAATGTTTTCTTAACTAACAGTGCTGTGCCGAGCTCAAAATCGTCATTAAGGAGGCACGTAGATATTACGAAAGAAAAAACCACCCGGAGATCGTAGACTTTTTTAGGTTTGAGCTCTGTCTGTTTATAAGGACACCGGGGCTTTACACCACTCCCTTAATGGAAACCTTCTCGTTTAATTCCTGCCTAGTTGCCGGTGAATTTCCAGTCCGACGCCATAGGACAATAAAACGCCAGGCTGTTTCTTTTCATTTCTTTCTTTTTTCCTGGGTGGAAGCAACATGCTGTAGAAGCGACTACAAAACGCGCGGGCTGCTGGCAAAGACGGCAAGGATCCTGACTAGTTATTTCTCAGTGGGACAGGTCAAGGATGGCCCAAAAGGAGGAGGCAGATCGTTTCCGTACCGGCTGCTAAGGAGACCCTTCGTGCGGTGGGGACCGGCGGGCTGCTGGCCGGCAGCTCCCGGCGGCGGCGGGCGCTCGCCCCGTCCTGCCGCTCCGCGGCCGCCGGCCGGATCCTGAGCACCCCTCCGGCATACCCAGGGCGCCGGGCGGCAAAAGGCCTTGCAGGTTGCAGGATTTTACCCCCCAACATGTTCACAGGCTCTGCCTTCGCGTGCTYTAGGGGAACTTCCCGCACGGTACAAGCAAGGAATGATAACATGCACCTGTTTTGCCGGGATCACCCTGGCTTGAAAAGACTTCGGCTCACGACTTAGGTACTCCTTACCCGGAGTAGCGGGTATGGAACTAAAACCAGTCGGAGTTTTGCTTTGCGTGCTGCTAGGGTAAGGATCCCTCCCCCTCTCAGCCCCCCCGGCTCGTCGTCTTTTCCCAGCAAAGTGTTTCTTTCACCGGTGGGTTTCTAAATTAGGATACACACCAGAGCTGACTGGCAGAGCGTTTTAACTCCGCGCGGAATTTAAGCAGCGCAAGAGCAAATGGAGGGGTGATTTTTCACCCCCCGACGAGGGCTGCGAACAGGTTGTTTCGCGGGGGGAGCTTCTTTGCGCGGCGCTTTGTCGGAGAAGTACAGCTGCGGGGCTCCCGGGGCACCTTGTTTTACAGGGCGATGGCATTGGCAGAGGGTCTTGGAAACAGCCTGCTAACCTCCTCCCCGTGCCGGACTGGGATTTTAAGGTCTGTTCCACACCGTCACTGTAGTTTGGAGGCCTTCTGACAGCCGAGCGGAGTTCTCCTGCAAAAATATTGTGAATAATAAAGGTTTAAAATTGTCCTCAGCGGTGGCACACTGGCTACGGTATTTGCTGAGGGGGTAGACAGGGGGTTAGTGGCTCCAGAGTTTGTGTACATTTAATTTCTCTCGTGTCGCACTGTTTGCGGTCATTTCACCCCGGTTAATGAAAGCTATGGGGAACGTGAAGAGATATCACGTGCCGGCGAAGATAAGTTGATTTTTTTTCTTCTTTCCTTTTTTAAAGACAGTTGCTGATTGTGTCCTACTTTGTCGTGGGAGGAAAAAAAACCTCTATAGGCAGCGAAGATAAAAGAAAACAAAAAACAAGAGAGAGAAGGCATTGTCTTATCATAATCACCACCCACAGTATTTTCCCAGAGGCATTTGGTGCTGAAAGCGTTCGGGTATTGCTTTTTTTGCCCCCAAATAAGCGATTTCTTGCAATTTTCAATTTGACGTCGAAGGCGGGGAGGGGGGAGAGGCCTTGGCGCGGAGGGAGAGAAGTTTCTGTGCGAGAGAGTTTACGTAGCCTTGAGACGATCCCGCTCCCTCTTTCTAAAGGAGTTTGAGAGACGCTTTCACCGTGGTGTAGGGGGAGTAATTACCCTTTCGGAAGGTAAGGCACGGGAATAGCAACCGGACTCGGATCTCGTGTAGACGAAACAAACTTATCTTAGCTCTATGTTTTTTTGTTAAGCGGAGGATGGTACAATCTTTTCGGGGCTTCCTTCCTTCCTAACCACCAGGGACCTGTGCTAGGAGTTTAAGAAGGGGTTTCCCCGCACTGAAATTTCTTTTTCGTGGTGCTTAGTACACACTATTTTCATTTCTTAAATCGCTGCTGAAAGCAGTCTGGAATAGATTTCACCTTCTAGGGAGGCACCTGAATATAATCCAATATCCCCGCCTCTCTTTGACTAACCAAATCTTCCAAGTCGATACCTAGAGGTATCCATTTTAAGCTGTTTAATATTTCCCTGCATCTCTAAACAGCCATTTTAATTAACAAAAAGCCAATTTCCCAGTCGTCTTGGAAAGTGCGGTGAAGCAAGTTAAGAAACCAATTGCTCGGAATAGCCAGCACTTGGAGAAAATGAATGTGTGAGCCATCCTTCCCTCCCTAGGATTGGCTTCTGTTCTCCCGATTGGGCTTGGGTGAAGTTATGCTGTGATTTATCAGATAGTTTAACTCCCAACTCGCTCTTCTTGTAAGTCAGCATTAAACCACCTCCTGGGTGCTTTGTAAATACAGCTTTAGCATTTTTTTCATGCAGCAGATTGACATGTTGACGATTCTGCTTTAAGGAATGTGACAATAAAGTGGAAAACCAAAGGCTGGCAAGCACTTCATCAAGGATAAAAAGGTTCTGCTGTAAGGATGTCACTCAATTTATTGTGAAAGTCGAATGAATTACGTTTAATGAAAGTGCTCCCCAGATGAATATTACCAGCAATTTCCTGAGTTGGCTCTGTCAGATTGATATGAGGAAATGCCAACCCATATCAAAAAAGATCTCCAATCTCAATTACTATGCAAGCTTTCGAAGAGCTCCTTTTTATTGGTATGATATATATTGGCGGGTTCTCAATGCTGTGGAAACTGCTCTCTGTTGAACAGGACAGCATATTTCCTAGTTTATTGTTTAACCCTACGTTTTTCTGGCTGTTGTTCAAACTTCTGCGAGTGCCCTTCTTTTGGAGGGGAAACGCCTCTCATCCTCTTTCCCTTTCCGTGACCTAGAGAGACCAAAGTTGTGTGTTTGGCAGAGAGCAGGGGCGATGCTCATTGCAGGAAGTTTGTTCAGCCTGGATGGACAAAGCCGAAGGTCAAGAGAAATAACTCGGCTGAGACAATGGCTTTGGATCCCCTCATTTTCAGTGTATTTCTAGGCGACAATCCAGAGCACGGTAATATTTGTTACGACTAGCGATCCCAATATTCCCGCCCATTCTTCCTCATTCCTCTAGGGCTTCTTTGGGCAAATTAGAAATTCACTAAGCCCGCGAAGAGAGAGAAAAGCTCTTATGTCGCCTCATCTACATAAGAATTGACTTCATGAGAGGCTTTTTTGTCCTATTTTAACTACTATGACACCGGTCACTGCTTAGGAATACAGCTTCTTTTCCCAGAATCTATCTTGCTGGGCTTGTTTGTGATTAAAGGAGGGATTCAGTCAGCTTTCTTCTACTACTTCCCCCTTCTCTTTCAATTTTTAAATCGAAGAGGAGAGAGAAAGAGACGGTATTGAAGGACAACCGGGAGGTGCTCGGTACTCTGCAGCAGGACGGGGACATGGGCACCTTCACACGTGGAGCTACGCTCCCTGCATGCAGCATTAAAGAGGAAGCAGAAAGCTTGTTCTTATTACATGTCGGGTTAGTTTATGTTCCCGTTTTCCTCGTTCGTTACTGGATCCGCATCTAAAACTTTCTTCAGTGCACGATTAGTCCACGTGATTTTAATTTCCCCCCCCCCCCCCCCAAGTGTGTTTTTTCCCCCTCTGTCGGAGATGCTGAATGTTTCGAGCCACGGAAGGCTAGTGCAAGCGCTGCGGGGAGAGCGGACCAGGGCTTGCAGACGGACTGGGACAAGGTTGACTTTGAGGTGCCCTGCTCCGCGGCCGCCGCGCCGCGCCCAGCCGCCCCGGCCCAGGGCTGGCGCTCCCCCTTCGGCCGCCCCCGGCAGCGCCGGCCCCGCGCCAGAGCCGGCCCCGCGCCAGCGCCGTGCAGTACCTTGGAGAACTCCCGGGACAGACGGGCAGCGGCGCCAGCACCGCGGACAGCGCCCGGTCCCGCACCGCCCCGCTCCCCGCCCCGGCGGGAAGCCCCGCCGGCGCCGTTCGCTGTGCGCTGCCGGGGACCACGCCGGCCGTTGGGAACGCCTCTTTCATAGGCGCCCCGTCCCGGGCTAGTCAATGTTTCGGGCCACTGCTGCTCAGACCTCACCCGAAACCCGCTGGCGACTAGGGGTTTGGCTGCCTGCGTTAGATTTCCTGAAGGAAGAAGTAGAGGGGTGGACCAGCAGATCGATGTATTTACTGTTGCTGCTGACCAGCTTTCTTTTAATGGCGAAGCAGCTGCTTTATTTTCTGGGGAAAAACTGACCAGAGGGGCAATACGTGTGTGGAGGGAAATAGGGATGGGATCTTGGATTTCATCATCTAAGATCCCTGGCAGGACGAGTCTGGGGATCAGGAAGGCTGTTCTGGGATGCTCGGGTTTGTCTCATTCTATCCCAGGACCACAGCATCTTCTCCTTTTGGAGAGAGACCAGAGACATTCGAGAGCGTTAGAGTCAAAATGGGCTGTGGGACACGGCTGACACTGAGACGTGAGAGCAGAGAGTGATTAATTAATAATGACACTTCCTATCCCATGGGTCATGGCAGGAGTGGCTCTCAGACATAGTTGATGTCATTTTTGGGGTAGTGGCACTCTGAGTCACCTGTGAGGGGCAGCCAGATCTTGCTCCCTCCACGTGCTTGTGTCCTGGCAGCCAGCACTTGGGGTATCTCCCAGCTCCCTCCTTGCTTTCAAGAGGAGATAATCGCAGGCAAGTGCCTCCACCCCTGTAAATCCCCACTCACTATTGACAGAGCTGTCTTCTAGAGGTCTGCTGCCTGAAAAGCACTTGTCAATGAAACACTGACTTTTGACAAGGCAGGTGTAAGTGGATGACTGATGGAGAGTCCTTCAATAAAGGAATGTGATGGGAATTGACTAGGCTGAGAGGAAATACAACCCACAATCCCCACCAACCCTCCAGGCAAAAACATAAGTCATTTATTCCTGATCCATATTCTTCCATGAATATCAGTAGCGATTGTCATGCTTTTGCTAGATGTGAACATTTTCCAGTCCCTTTTGATTACACCATGTTCCCATGCGTGGTGCCTGGAAACTGTATTGTCTGCTTCAGAGATATTGCTTTTATCTTCCAAATGCCACCCTCATTAATGTCAGTGTCTCGCGGTCCAGCTAGTGACAAATGTCTCAGGGACGTTCGTCTGCCTTGCACACTGCATCCATCTCTCCAGGTGCCCTGTCTTTTCCTCTCCAAGGAGTGGTTTAGTAATATTTTCTTCCTTGCCCCCTGTGTCTGCTGTGAAATGATTTGTCCACTAGTTGGTCTCTGTCCTGTCCATTCACGTGTTAGTTTTGCCAGAGCCTTCTGGGGTATCACTTCTCCTGTTAATCTGTTTCATCACTTCAATGACAGGTTGACCAGTGCATGGAAAGATAATCTGCTCTTTCCACATCTGCAGATTGTTGAAGGGGGAGAAATTAGGCTTTTTTGCTTTCTGGGAGCCTACCAAATGATAACGATACTAGTGCCCTATTTTCCTCAAATTTCATTTTCTAATCCAGACTCGATGCAAAAACTAAAGAATGAAGAGCCTGGTTGTTTCTTTGTGTGTGTAGCCTGGTTGTTTCTTATTGTGTGTGCTTGTGATATTGTTCTTTTTTTTGCTGAAATTTTGAAAAACTGATAAGTAAAATATGTCTATGTTATTTCTTTGTATATTTTCTTAAACTTTGGTGATATCTGGACAGGATCCCTAGGCTCAGCAGACTCCTTTTAGCAGCAGAGCTGACAGCCAAAATAATACCAGGAAAGAAGTGATCTAGTAGCCTCAGTTCTTGGAACCACCTGTAATTAATTTTTTTTTTTTTTTTATATATATATATATAAAAGATATATTAAAATTGGATTATTTATTTAGAAAGAAAAGTAAAGCAAAGCAAAGTGAATCTAACCAATACAGCATCCTCAGCTGAAAAACAGAAGATGCTACTTACCTTCCTAATTAGAACATCTGATGCTTTGATCCAGAAATCCCTGAACTCAGTGATGATTTCTAACAATTCCAGTATTTTTGGATCTGGCCCTATGAGTATAGTGCTTCTGCCTGATACTGTATACCTATGTCAGAAATAACATAAGTAACATTAGAAATGATTAGTGACTAGCATGTCTTATGCTCCTCCCACCCCCCCGCCCCACCCCCCCCCATGTCAGCCCTGCATTATGTGGGAGTTAATTTTCAGCTGGCACAGTATTTCCTGCATTTGTCTTAGAGGTGCATATGAGCCACTGGGTAAAAGGAAAAAGGAAAAAAAGACGACACACTCTAGCCATATATTCAGAGCACTGTTGAAAAACAAAGGCTCCTATACAGCAGATGCTATGGCCAGATCCTGCAGTATTATACAAGATAGGATTCCTATGTAAATCAATGGTTTACTTGTGCAAGGAGGACAGATTCTGTCTCCTGTTGAGGATTAAGTAGACCATTTCTATCACCGAGAATTGCTTGTCATTATTCAGATGCCACTTCAAATTGAAAGTGTAATTGGCAGCTCTTAAAAAAAATTAACTAATGGGATTTCTGTTATGGATAGTTCAGACCACCTATAACATAATATTTATCTGCACACTCATTTTTATAAGCCATTCTTGATTGAACTTCAGAAAAACAATTCTTCTGCTGGGCTATTTTATTAAGAAATGTTGTCATAGCACTTCAGGTATATAAAACTGCTTATATAAAATTAATGGACTGCTTTTTATATTTACAATCTCATCCATAGCATTTGAGATCTTGCAAAAGAAGGTATGGTCTTAAAATAGGAATAATATTAAAGCTGCGTCCTCATGGTTGTTGCACTGTCAATAGCAATATTATAAAATATTGGTCTGTTTAAAATCAGAATGTTAGTCCGTAATTTGACCCTAATTTAGAGTAATTTCTTTGTCACTTTCTGCAGCCACTCTGTATTACATACAGAGTTTTTTCTTAATGTTTATGTGGGGAATGCTTTGCACCTTGAGAAGATTTTGTAAGCAATATTGCTAGGTAAAATATAGCAATAATACTGTAGCTTTATGGAGGACAATTGCTGAGCGAACAGATCTTTAAAGAGCAGGGAAATAAGGAGGAGTACAAATACAGAGATGTGACATAAAAGATGTGCATAATAAATAGTACATCAAAACCTTCACCATTAAAAAAGATGGGCTCCATCCTGCTGCCTTCATCTGTAATGGATATTACCTTAACAAGGCCCACAATTTTATATTCCTACTTATTTCTTCTCCCTGCTTCCACAAACAATCCCATTTGCTTAATTGGCTTGCTTGTAGTAGATAGTAGTGTAGTACATGTTGCAAACAGAGATGCAAAAGTATGACCCTTTAGTAACTTTCTAATATCTGAATTATAAATGTTGGGATTTTGAGTAGTTACTTGCACAAACGATATCCTTAACATCAGTGGAGCCACTTCTGTGAGTGGTCACTTGGAGTGAATAAGGAACGACATCATCTGGCCCTTGATAAGACAGTGCTCTGTGTGAATCACCTTCTGTATCTTCAGCTACTTTCTACTGAATCAAATGGTGGTACCTCTTGCTGTGTACCTCCTTCCTCTGTGAGCAGCTCTGTTGGCTCTACTAGCACTAGTCATTGCAATAACATACAATCCCACAGAATTATAAATATATCAGAATGTAGTTTGTGTTTGCATCTTAAATGCACAGAATATTTGCTAGCTAGAGCGGAGTGTGAGTCTTGGAAAAGTTATTGGGTGGATTAGCAGATTGTAATGATATGGTTCAGTCTTTCAGTGTAATGCAATCCAAATGAATATGGAAATGTGTGACTAAGTACATTAGAGGAGGTGCGAGTGTTGCTTTTATTCTTCACAATTTATAGAATATTCTGAAATTGTGGGGTTGTAGCAGACACTTCAGAGTAGATGCCAATGATTTTTAACTACTTTTTAGAAGCAAAACACAAGCTTAACTGAAGTCAGGAGACTCGCTCACATATGCTTCAGTGCTTTACTGAACTAGGACCATAAGAAAGTGAATGCAGTATGGTTTTTGCATTTCTGTTTTTAGGATATAAAATTTTCTTCTTCCATACCACATCTATATCTTTATAAATGTTACAAAGTAATATTTTTGCCAAGAACTTGCTGAATTTACTTCTGGGCTACTTAGGGTCTATTACAGTATTATGCTTATAATCAAGCATTCCACTACCTGCCATCCCTTATCCTAAGCGTATTTTCTTTATTATTATTGCATAATAATTAATTGGATAATAAAATATTATCCATTAATTATTGGATAATAATTATTTTTTTGCTTAATTCTGCATCTTTGGAATCACGATTTGTGACTTATTCTGACTACTGATTCAGCTTCTGAAGAAATAGTCTGCAAAATATCTTTATCTTTGAAATGAAACTGAAGTTAGTCTTTTCAAATATATATTCCATTTGTCTTTTTGTTTGGTAAATGTGTTTTTGAAGTATTCAGGCACCACCACTTCCTGTTTTCTAGAATTACAAAGAGATGCAAATGGTAGCATATCTGAGAAAGCCATGTGTGGCCTGTATGCAGTATTATATCTGTGCTCTAGATTTGAAGTCTAACTGCTACTGATGTACATTTTTTGCAGACTACTGCAGATTTTTTTTTTTCCTTTCGGAACAAAAAGGTGCTTGAATGATGACCATGTAAGGCACAAAATGTACCCTTATTTATTCTTCCACAAGAAACTTGCATGTTGATTCAAGACCATTCAGACTCATAAGAACTTCGCTATTGATTTCTCTGGTTGCAAAATGGTGTCTTTAGCTTGATAAATATTTCCGTTTTTATAAGGTGGTTGGGAACGATATTTCATTACATTTTACTTGAGTTGCTTTGTGTGAACTGGCTATTCGTAGCTATCACAGGAAGGAAGAAGTAAGCATTTCTAATAAACATATGTATGTATGGCTACGTGGTATTCATAGCCTTTGGTCTGAGCAACTTAGTCTCCTGTGAAGTTAAAAAGAGCTGAGTGGGCTCTATATGCTTTCATTTCTAGCATTGTTTCTGTCATTGTGGTATGCTTTAGTAGATTTACCCAGAAAAATGTCGTCCTGTCTTTGGTCTGCCATGAGACCCTTCCTTTAGATCCAAGTCCTTTTGTTCTCCAGTGAATGGCTCAATGGCTACAGTACTCCTTCACCTAGAGTAATGACTACATGATTTGTCCCTAAACTTTTATGTTTTGTTTTATCCAAGTGGCACAGTGTTAGTCATCTATGTCTGGCAAAAAAATGAACATGTGCTGCCAGCCGTTATAGGTGGATGATTTGCTTTAGCTCAACAGGTGGAGCTGTGACTTCGCTAGCCTGTTGATTCAGGCTAAAATTCAGCTAGCTGGACAGGTCCCTGACTCAATTCTGCTCATGTATTTTACATTCCCTAAATTTGCACCTACATTTCCATTGGTCATGGAAAGTTTTTAACCTCCTGACCTGTAAAACACTTCAGGTAATGAGAGGCATATGTGCTCGCGTATTCATCAGGAAAAGTTGTTCATTGGTGGGAATGGGATGGTTCTAGGGGGCTGCTACGGAAGTTTTTAATGGAAAAATTAAACTGAGTCTAAGACAGTATTTCCACTTAGCCCTCTCTGAGTATGGTCCACCCTGCATGATTGATTTAAGATCAGTCCCTGAATTCTAGGAATTTTCTGTGCCCTGTCTTTTTGTTAGGACCCCAAAGACTATAGAAATGTTTGGGATAATTCTCTCTTCAGCATGTTTAGAAAAGGTTAGTTACAGTGGATTTATATTCACAACTTGACATAAATATGTTAAAATAAATATGTTAACATAATAATATAATGTTAACATAATAATATTATATTAACATAAATATTTATGTTAATAACTTAACGGAAATAAGTAAAAATAGCAAACTCACTGCTTGTACATCCCGTAATTCTCATTTCATAGACTACTTGCAAATCCTATGGGCCATGGTCCATGTTGCCCTTTTTTCCTTGATTTAACTGCAGCTGATCATGTGGTGGTTGGAATAATGGATGAAGGATTATTCTGTGTTGGGAAAACATATCACATAAAAACAGGGGAGTGGCTTGAAATAAGTTGGGATAATAGCACGAGGATCCACCTATAAAAGTTCTCGCTCCTCAGAAGCTTTCAGTTCTCCTGTATTCTCATCCTTTTATTCATTTGTCAACATACACCTGTGTAAACTTGTTTTGTCTGATAAATGTTTACAGAAGGGTTGCTTCCATATGGATTTGTGCATCTCCTGGTAAGTCAGTGGTTCGAACATAATACTAGATGTTCACTAATCATATCAGAAGTGTTCCTGATACTACACGTACAGTGGCAAAGTCAATTAAGGGAACAAAGACAATACTAACTGAAGATTTCAAGTCACACTATCTCCAGTAAAGAAATAATCATTGGGATTAGATGAAGCAAAGAGCTCCCAAACAAACTCCAGACTAAAATATGCTGAAAACATTCACTGAATGCTTATGAATAAAAAAAGCAGAAATCAAAATGGGAGAGGCTATTTCATGTAGGGTAAATTAATCAAATAAATTGTTTGCTATTAATAATGTGACCAGCTACAGTCAGATACCAATAAATATGCCCAGTGGGGATGGAAAATCTACCCAAATGAAATTACATTGATAAATTTATCCTAGTTTCCAATGCCTTCTGAGTATGTATGTAGGAAACAAAAGCTGTCATAAAGATAGCCTGACAGAAAATGGACTCAACTTTTTTTTTTAATGGAGGTAGTTCTCTGACAATGGAAGTAATTTTCAGGTTACTTAAGGATGTTAAATGTATCAGTGCTTAGGTAGACAATTCTTAGCAGAAATGTCAGCATGAAAATGACCTCCAATGGTTATAAAAATAAACTTGAGGTTATGCTCTCTTGTTTGTTTTTATGATAAGTAACCATGATATGGGAGCTACCTTTTTTAAAAATCACATGGTTTGACCTGTTTAGTACCTAAGGAATGTTTGCTATGGTCACCTACTTTTGCTAGAGGACTTGTTGGGAATGGTAGTGAATGCATGTTATTAGCTCTCATGCCTGAAGAAACAGGAGGTTCATYTTTAATGAAATCCTGTTGGTTCTAAAATATGAATGAGTCACTGAAGTTGCATAGAAATAAGTACAGTAATCAAAAGGCAATCCTTCTTAGAAATCTAAACAAAATCTCAAAGAAAACAACAGAATCTGAATAAAGATTCATTCTGTCCCAGTTGCTTAGCTTCCACAGTCTTTTCTCCTTTGATGTCTATTTCTACAGAAGTCTGTCTCCTCTAAGCCTGGACCTCTCTTTCAGTCTTGGTTACTTAAGAATCATTTACACAGCATCTGGCATTATTAGTGACTGAGTCTGACTCCAGTCACAGGCTTGGTTCAAGCCTGAACTCTTCACTTAGGGTTTTTTTGCTCACACAGTATTACTGCCATTGAGCACAGTAAAGAAACATTGTAAATGTCCAATGAAATGACTGTGCAGAAAGTTTCTCTTACATGCAATATTCTTTATTCTTCATCTTTGTTGTCTTCTATCACAGCTTCTAGCTTTAATTGGTTAACTACTTCATATTCAATTACTTCATAATTACTTCATGTCAACCATGCACTCAAGCTCTGGCTTTCCTTAGTGTGGTGATTTCAGTTCATGACACTCTGAATATCATCTTTGGACATTTTTCAGTGTGCATGTCCTCACTGTGCAGTACCTTTTCCATGGCTAAGTCAGACCATAGCAATCCTGTTTTGATCATCCTGGGCTCAGCTGTCAGCTTCAGTCACACATTCAAGCATCCTATTAGTCAGTTGTAAGAAGCTAACAACATACAGCTAAGCTCTGCTCCCAGATGAATGACTGCACCTCACATTCAGCTATCACTTACAGCAGAATTAGTATCAGCTGTGATAGACTTCTGGGTTATTTTTGAGCTTAAATGACACCACTGCAGCCAAAAATACCATAACTTCTCAAGTAACCATGCTCTTGACTCACAGAGGCACATGAAAGCAAAAAATAGGGCAGTGCTGGCCATTGGGAAGTAGTTCCAGCTGGGTCTGTAACACCCTAGACTTACAAAAGATATGGTAGGGTCACAGGACTTTTCCACTCTCCATTTCCTTTGTCCCCCATCCATAGTTTTCTCATCAGCCCAGTGGCTGAAGCCCTTACTATGGATTTAAGAGATTCAATTTCTTCCTCTGCTTCAGGAAGTGTGAACCCAAACCTCACAATTCTGAGGTAATTTCTTTAACCACTGCCCAGTGGAATAATCTGGGGGTTTTCTTGATTCTGCTTGTTCATTTTATTCTGCTTGGTTTAATACAGTCAGGCACTCCTTCACTCAGGAAACAGGATCTCCTCGTAGGTAAGTTCTGAGACGTTTGTGGTATTAAGCCTTTCTCTCTTGCTCGTGTATGAATTCATTCATAGTGGAAGCACTTCAGCTCTCATTGAGAGCCCTATATCAGCAAAAAGATTTATTCTGATGTGAAAGAAATTCTTGAACCAGAAAGTTGAACTTATGTTGTCTTGCCAACTCTAGCCACTGGGCATATTAGTAATAGTAAAATAAGGTGCCTAATTCTAGAAGCAGTTTATACCTCGGAAATAGCAGAAAGTGTTTAAGTTAATTCCTTGTCTTCCTTTGGTTGCTTAGTTTGGACTGTTTAGTAGCTTCTGTGAACTATGCTTTCAGAAAACTTCTCCCAGCCGGGATCTGTGGGTATCTAATTCCAGGTTATGAACTCTAATAGGTCCCTGGGACAGAGAGAGTGAGCACTTCACTGTAGTGATTGCAGGCACCTTCTGGATCTAGCCTGGAGGATCTTCCAAAATTGCTAATGCTAAGCATAAGCAGTCTTGTGCTTTCCTGTTTTTAATCTGCTTGCTGGACCTCCTTTATCTTCACAGCTACATCCAAGGCCAATTCTTGTCCTTACGTTTTAAAAAACCCTTGTCAGTCTGTCATAGCACGCTTCTAGAAAGCCATTTACGTGCCCAAGATCCTGAAGACTTTTATTTTTCCCTAAGAGCAATACTCATGGTTAGCCATGGGTGTATATTGTTAGCTTGAAACAAGTTACCAATTTGCAGGCCACTACCCTCACTCCCTGTCCATTATTTTTAAGCTTATAATTGGCTTTGTTTAATGATTTGTATTATCACTCCCCATAAAAATCTATCAACAAACTACTGCATGCTCTCTTTATTTCTAGCCACCTCTTCATCCTCAGTGCACCAGCAGGAACTGTCAGTAAAAGGATAGGAGAACGTGGCTCTAGCATCTTATTTTATTGGTCTAGGATACCAGGAGCAAGGATTGCCAGGATGTTCTAGCTTGGTGCGTCTAGCTCTATGGGCTGAAGAAAGTGAACTCTGTTTTGCAAAGCTGAAACATGTATAGGTTATTCCACACAAATAGCTCTGAGGGTTGAAGCATGTAAAGAATATTAGTGATTTTTAGCTGTAAAAGCTGAGGTGCTTCTGGGAAGAAGTAGTTAAGACTTGAGATTAAAAATACTCAAGAAACTAGACTGGCTTTGAATGGGCATTTCAGGAATTGTGGAAATTATATACCTGACAAAAAGGCCATGCCCTACCACGTTTCAAAGGTTTTTCTTTCTCCAAAAAGACAACATTAGGACTTCTCAAAGAAGAACTGGTTTTTTTCAAAGCAGGGTATATTTTCCTGTAATCTTGTTCTCTAAATCATTTTGTGTTAAAGTTTCCACAAATACTAAACAAATAGAGGCAGATACCTTGCAGCGAAAATCTTACCCCAAGTGGTTAGAGTTCAGCAAACTTATAAGCAACTGAAAAAAGGTCTTATTATGGGAAGTTTCAGGCAACCTTAATCATAGCCATTGCTACCAGAACCACCTATAATTTATAGACACACGTACCTTCCTAGGTGCTCTGTGTGACAGTACTTTCCAAAATGGTGTTATCCTATAAATACCTTTTGCTTTTTTTTTTTAACTTTGTACTTTGGAGAATCTCAAAGTGTTAAATAGAATGGTTAGAAGAATGTAGTTGTTGTTATTATTTATAATTTCTTTATAACACTGCCTACTGTATAGTGGTTACAGACCAGACTTTTAGTAATAACTTTTTCATCATAAGGTGCTTAGAAAGGGCAGAGGAAATGCTGGGATGTAATGGATAGATTTTTTTTTTTTACTATTTTTTTTTTTTTTTTAAATTAAGTGTGGCACATAGCCACATTTGGTATGCATAGAATGAAAAATGCTGTTCCTTAAATACTTAAATGTGTAGATTGTATCAAATTATACATAGCTTTAATTATTTTCTAAATATACTGTTCTAGAAGTATAGACATTGTAGTGCTGTTGGTTCAGAAGAGTGCAATATATTTCTTTTTGAATAAGGCTTTTTCACCCTGCCATCTTTTTATGGGTAGACCTTTTTAATCTGTACAGCTGAAACATGTAGCTTGTTATAGCAGCTCAAACATCATTAGTGATCAGTTTGCGCAGAAACAGCTAAGGGACAAAAGAAACAGCCTCTTATTATTTCTTATTTCTCCATTTTGAAATAAGGAGACTTTTCAACTGGTAAATGAAAATAGATCACCAGTGCCACCAGATCTGGGTGAAATGTACTGGTAGCGCGATTAAGAAAGTCTTGCTTCATTTCAGGCTGCATGTGACCTTGGGAGAGCTCAGTTATGCCTTGGGACAAAAAAATTTAATGTTTTGTTTTGTAGCGGTACTATCTTTCACCTTTATGTGGATTTAAAAATGTAAATAAAATTGCTTTCTGTCAATGGTATATGTGAAGGTCACAGTCATATTCACCATGAGAATTCAAACTGCCATTTGACCCATCATTGGTTCAGTAGATAACAATGCATTCTATTCACTTCCAGTAATCTAATTTGTAAGCATTYTATAGCCCAATATTTTATGCCTAGTTGCTAAAAAGTAAGAAATAAACCTTTAAGCACTTCATTGCAGATTTATTTACAGAATAACTGTGTATCAAATAGAGAAGTTTTTTAGAATGCCAGGACATCTTGTATTACAGTCTTACTTGCAAAAATGGCAAGTCTGAGTACTGTAAAAGATAGTAGGAATGACTAGCAAAAGAGTTCAAGGGCTCTCTGTTAGTTTTACTTTTAACTTCTACGTGCTTATCTCATGCAATTCTCTCGCAGATCATCTTTGTGGCAGCTTTGGCATAAGTTGTATTCTTCTAAAGTTCAAAACAAGCAAAAGCCACTCTGCCTGCYGTTTAGAGGTGGGGATGGATAAAAACAGTTTGAATTTAGAAGATATGGTATAAATGGAATTTATACCATAGTTTTGGCAATGAAAGACCTGGGAATAAGTGTGAGGTTTGTTTGCCACAATGCAGACTGCCCAGGTGCCTGCAGATTTCTCTCTGGATATCTGAAACATTTGTTGGCCAGAGCTTCAGCCAGTATTAAGACCGGATGGTTCCCTTGATCTGGCCATATGTGACTATACATACCTTCTGCTCTTGCTTCCTCTCTTGGCTAGCAGACCAATTGTTCTGAAAGTGTGTAAGCTGTCATGCTTTGAGACAGAAACAAACCCTTAAATGTGAAATGCTAGCACGAGACTTTCCTATATGCAACTGATTCTACATTTGCTCAGTACAAAGAATAGATATTCCTTTCACTGGAATGTGAACAATACCTTATTCTTAAATGTTTCTGTGCTGCATTATTTAGAACTTCCTTAGAAACACCTGATATTGGCCATAGGTAGAATCAGGACACTAGATTAGGTGAACTGATTTGGTCATTACTTTGTTTCTGTATCAAGTGAAACACACTGAATACATGTTACCATGAGATTATCTCCACCTATTTGAGAGTAACTGGTGAAAGCTAACCRCTGTTAGACTCTACAAATGCAATCTGGCAACAGAGTTGTGATGGAAACCACTTCCCAAACTCTCCCTGGATATCCATGGATCTCTAACAAGATCTGACTTGTAGTATTCAATGAAGATACTGGGGACTAAATTTTTACAAAAATATTCTTAAGTCTTCTGTGGTGGGATTTCATACAGCTTCTTACATTAGGAAGAAAAGAAGTTGTCTGTGGGTAGTGGGGGGAATTCAGCACCTTTCATAAAGTAGAAGAGATGTCTGTAAAGAGTTACAGTAGAGAACATACTTGTGGCTCTTTCTTAAAACATAACTGCATAGCCAGATGCAGACAACTATGTGCTTGGTTAGCCTATCTTTTGAGCTGGGGAACAGGAAGCATCCCTAATCCTGAACATACGTAGTCGAGTTAGGAATGACAGTATTTGAGCAAAGAAGTCCTGCCTCTTAGATGGACTATTAGTATGGGTGTAGCTGTGCACAAATGTAAATGATTTTAGCCTGGAAATTGCTCACATACAGGCAAAGAAAGGCACTGTATTTGACCACACAGATGCATTCTTGGTGACTTCTATCCTCAACCTCAGCATAAATGAAGATGATGAATATTGTATCTGAGACACAGGAGTAGAAGATCCATCTTCCTGAAATTGTCTCATCCTTTCTCTTGTCAACTACTTTTCTTGATCCTTGCTTACAGAGGAATTTCTAGGTTCAATAAGGGATATGAGGGCAATGTTTATTTGTAGTGTTCACAGTAAGTCTCAGTTTGAAGGAAAATATGTGAAAGCAAGCCCATGAGCCTAAAGGAAATGGTTCTTGTGCTTATTAACCAAGAGGGAATATTTTTTAGAATGGATGTGTTTAAAAGGAGTCTCCTGTTAAGCTCAATGGGATCTAAGAATATGTGCTGACTATAACCAAGATTACTACATGGTTTGGAGAAGTAAAGCTTGTTTTGATTTTTTTTTTTCCTTTTGCCTTTTTTGTCAGCCCTTTGAGGAAAAGTACAAGCAGAAGAGAGCCCTAAGCGTTATAAACTGTACTCTCAACATATTATAAATGCTGTAAATGTGGGAAGAAAAGTATAGTAGTTGCCTATGCTAGCCATAGTCTGATCTAAAGCCCATCAATGAAATAACTGGGCATTTTTCCCACTGCCTCCAGACAAGTTTAACAGTCGTCCACCCAAAGATTTCAGATCTTTGTAAAAAGTAAAAAACCACTTCCCTCTCCCCCTTCCCTCCCCCCACCCCCTCCATCCCCAACAAAAAAACCTCACAACAAACAAACAAATCAGAAGTACATGGGAGTAAAAGGTGCTACCCATTTTGGTCACCTCTAGTTTTAGATGTTCAACTCCAAACACCTACATCACTTGTCTGACTGACTAACCACAAGGGCACTGCTGGTAAAGTTGGAGGTGGAAACCAGTTCTCTGCAAGTCACACTCTAACCACAGGCACTCWGCATAAACAGTAATGCTGGATACTGAGCGGGACATCATACTATAGCTACAACGTCTCTGTGTGAGGCAATTGTCCTATCTGCCATAAAAAAGGACATTCATATATAACTAGGAATATTTCACCAATTCGGAACAATTAACAGTATGATAGCTCAACACATTTAATCTTTAACTGAAGTTGCAAACCTTATGAAAAAATAAAAGTGAGGCAGAAATAGCAGAAAAATATATTGATTTGTCAGTAATTGTGGTTTTGGTTTTTTTTTTTTTTTTTTTTTTTTTAAATAACCCCATGAATCCCGCTCTCATTATGCCATCTCAGATTGATGTTTTGGGATATTATGTGTTTTTGCAACTAACTCATCTGTAATAAAAACCCCAGAGCAGAGAAGTATGACTCAGAAAAGGATTTAAAAGCACCAAACAAAACTGAACTCCTTGTGATGCCTCAGAAAGCTATTCATAGCTCATCGTCATTGATAGAGGCCTAGCAGAAGAACAGTGAACAATCTCCCTTCTTGGTATTAGCAGAGCTGTGCCATAATCTTTAGATGCCAAAAGGTTTTGCTGTGTCTGACCTAGCTTGAATAGCTGGGCTGAGCTCCCTGCAAGTCTTTACACATTACTTATGTGCTTTATGTATTATTTTGAAGATAATAGCAGATAAACCAAAGGCTCTTTGCACATGTATCATTGCAAATAAATACAGGCTGAGGTTTAGTGTTAATTATTAAATTGTTCTCTACTATGATGAAGAGGAATTGCTTGATGTCACTTTTTTCTGATATGGAAACCCTGCTAGTGCCAGTCAAGCAAAACACCAAAGCACGTGCTGAACTTTGAATATTCAACACAGGTTGCAGTGAGACACTTCAGATGTTTAAACATTTGCTTCCATCCTCTGCTGGATTGAGGCATATGTCCTGCAGGAGCATCTCTTGAGTACTGTAAAAATGGACTTAAGGCTAAATTCTTGTACTACCAGTGAATTAATATTAAAATGAATTAAAATTTTCTATCTGAAAGATTACATTGTAATACGTTTCTTAATATAATACTGCCTCATTTTTCTCTACTGTGAATTAAAAGCTAAACACCTGAGCAGCGCCAAAGTTCACATGACAAACCACTACCTGAATTGTGTACAACTCTTGAGGCAATAGCCTGAAGATTTAAATTAGAAAATAGAATTAACAAAGATAACGGTTTATTATTTTATATTGTGTCTTACATCTTTGTTACYTAGCTTACTGATATGTAGCTGATCGATGAGGGATAATGATGATTTTGTATGGTACAAAAGCTGAGGATCTTTGTCCTTTAGCAAGGCCCACAGAAGACTTAGGTACTATCCAAAGCAAGGTTTAAGTAGGATAAACGAATTGTTAGGGGTTGGCTTTCTAGCTAGTCTTTACTTACACTGGATACTAAGAAATAATTTAGCCTTCAGGTTCTTGGAAGTAAATACTTGTCTGGTATCAGTAAAACCAGCTGTAATATAGTTTTAATGCTAAGCCTATTGTAAATTTTAAGCTATTAAAATAGCAGAGAAAATGGTAGAATGACCTTGTGTTACACATTGGTGAAAGTAAGAGGTCTATTTCACTTGCTTTTTGGTCAGAGTTCTGTTTGGCTATTGTTTTTCTAATGTAAACTCCGGTGAATATTACAAAATAACCCTCCTCAGTGCTGGAGAAAGCTGATTGTCCACTACTTGGTGGGAGATTATGAGGAGAGTCCTTGGTTACACCACCCAGGGTCTCACCAGAGACAGCTGAAGGGACTAAAAAATGGAGAGTGTAATCTGTGAAATATTGTCAGGTATGCACATAGTTGGTTTGGCCTCGCTCCTCCCTTGTTCCAGGTTCTGCTCTCTCACCCTGTCCCCTACTCGCTCTTCTTGGAGAACCATCTATTGCTACTCTATGTGACCATCATCCTTGCTTTGGGATGCCTTAGATTTATCCTCTCTTTTGTTGTTGCGTGGGGGAGGAAGAACCCTGCCCACAACTGAAGCCATCCAAATGAATCCTATCAAGTCAGGTGATTGCTGTCCTGGGAACAGGCATGTGAGAAAAGGACTGCCTGTGAAGGTGGTTCAAGCACAGAGCCAGACTTGAAATGGCTCAGGTGTTGAGCGCAGAGGCTGGTAACAAAGGCTGTATAGAGCCTGTAAAGAATGTGTTTTCATGTGCTGTTTTTTATTGGGGATTTTCCTATTAGAATGTGGGCTGCCTTGTATTTTTTTTTTGTCCAGATTACTGTGCATGATTGCTTGGTCAGATGGTAACCAGTTTTGATTTGGAGATCTGCCAGGGAGGACAGAGAGTAGCTTTCTGTGAGCAAAGATCCGTGCTTCTTTGGATCAAAATTAAGTATAAAGAACACAAACATGCACACATATGAATACATATAAATATATGTATGTGTATAAGTGACAATTAACTTGACCTGCTTTTGTGAAAGTCCATACCAGGAGAGGATTCTTAGCACTGCCTGTCTTTGACAGAGCCTTCAGGTTAGGGCTTGGACAGCTGAGATGTGGCTTCCCATGAAAGTCCATGTTTCAAAATATTACAGGGTGGGCTAAGGACAGGGTCCTTTGTGACAAGTGCCATACTTGCCTTCCAGATGAACCAAGAATGCAGAAAAGCACTCAGGGTGCTGCTCCTTGAGGCAGGGCTGTCAGAATTCATTCTTTGTGAAGAGAGCAAAGTGTGGAGGAAGGTGAGTGAAGGTCTTTTGTCTTGGACAACAATAAAGGTTTTTAGAAGAATAAAAATGGTGTGACTTGTTGACGTGTGGCTTATCTCCTGCCTGTATGACTTGGAAAAAGAACCTTGGCCTTGGTAGTATCTGTTCTCCTACTGCCTCCCTACCTCTTCATGTGGACCCAAGAAAGTTGCATCCAATCTTTTCTTGTGTGCTCTGTCCTGTGTGCTGTTTTTTAAAATCTTTGATGACTTGGGATCTTCTCAGTGGGGGAAGACTGCTTCAGTACATCCCAGCATGAGTTATACCCAGGAAAATGATTTAAGCAGGTCATAGTGCCTGCTGGACTGCTCTGGCCTGGGTCCTGGGAAAACAGGTGTTTGTTTGCTACCTGGCCCTCTTGAGCTGCTAGCTACAATGTGCACATATGCCTGATGAAAGGCTGATAGCCAAGTCCAGTTGCTAGTCTCCTTTTCCTTTGGCTATACGTTAATCAAGCCGTGAGACTCAGGCAGGGCCAGCTAAATTGTGTGGTTGGTCCCATGATACAGTTGTCAAAGGCATGGAGAACTCGAGGCAGGGACTTGTCGGAGGACAACTGAAGGCCTGAGGGCATGTCAGGACATGTGTAGTGTGAGCTTATACAGGGTGGACAGGAATGTGGATAGCTGCCTACAGGGCTGTAGTATGGGTTACCCTTGGTGGGAGAAACCTAAGCGAGTGATATAAACGGCATCGTGATGTTCAGTTCCAAGGCTGTGAGGTACTGATTTTAATGGATTTTGTACTGCACAACAGCCAGGTATCATTACATAAAGGTAATTTGTTTACATGTGGTCCCATTGGCTGGAGGAGCTTAATGCCCATTGGAAAGCACATCTCATTATACACTTTTTAACAGGACCCACATCAATACACTAACCTTATCTGTGAACTGTTTCTGTGTTTTTTGCTCAGGATTTGGCCTTTGATTCATGAAAGTCCAATTCATTAGATAATAAATAACAACAACAAAAAATCTGTATTTTTTTAATAATCATCATTTCACAATACCTACACTTTAAGCACAACTTGTATTTTACATTTCTACATTTTGAAAGGCTGAAAGGCCCCCATTTCACCCTTTTGAAAGTCAAAAGGAGATTGCCACTAGGCAGTAAGCATGATAGATGCATAATTTGCAGTTTCATCCATTTTCTATCTGATCAATTTTTCTTTCTGTTATTTAAAAAGTAAATGAATGGGGAGATCAGAACTACAAAGGAGTTAAAGCTTTATCCTAGACTAGTGTGTTATCTGCCTACCAGGCTGCCATGGCTTACAATAAAGTGAAGCTTCTCTTCTTATGCAAACAATTTTAACAATTTGGAAGCCTTTGTAGGCCAAGCTGTACAGGGATGCAAGTATTGCCAGGCAGAAATCTTAATTTCAATTGTACGCAAGGCCTACAGTGTTAACATTCATAAGGAGTTTATGAATAGGAATCAAGAGGAAATTACCTACTTCTTATCAATAGTCACTATTTCCTCCATCTGCCGAGAGGGTTGGGGGAGAATATTTGGTATCTTTATTATTAAAATGTCAGGTTATTTCTTTTGTAGACTTTTGGAGTGCATGTGTTGTGTTACAGCACAAAGATTGCACATCCTCTATGCACAGGGAACACAAAGTCTTTTATACTTTTTAATACTACCGTTATGTGGTATGTGGAACAGAAATAACCAGCATTCTCGGCTTTCTGCATATAGAAGGATTGCTCAGCTGTCCCTAGTCCTGTGGAGGAGGATCGGGGGTGAAGTACAAGGCTTGCAAAGGAGAGATTTGTAGAAACCCTATGACTGCCTACCCATAAATGCTGGCTACTCTATAACRGCAAAAGGAGAGGATAGGCCCTGGACTTTCCTTGTCCCCTGCAGTGATCACTGAGACAGGTTGCTAGCTAGGCCTGAATTCCTTCCATAGTCATTTTAGAAGGATGCAACATGCATAGAGTAACTCCTGACTTACACCAGTGGAAAGCAAAGGAGGTTTTGGCCCCTTATGCCTTCTTGAGATCATGTGTGTTCAGGACTTTTGCACCACTTCTTGCCAAGACTAGTGAATTTAAGACACAAATGAGCCCATTCATGATTTTTATGGAATAGGTGTAGCTGTTGGTTTTCTGTGCCTTAAATTGCCTGAGGTGAGACAATGGGCAGTGTTTTTCAGAAAGAGTATGTTCTGGCTCGAGGAGATCTCTGAGCCACAAATGGTTAGAGGCTGGAAGGATATTATGAGGAAATGTCGTTACAGACTTGTCTTGTTCTTACACTCTTCCCTAAGCACCTTTTGTTTGCTGGTGTTGAAAGTAGACCTTTGGTCTCACCAATCTGCTTGTTCTCGTGTGTTTATGTGAGTGGTGGTGAATTTGCTTCATGTAATGTTAGTCTCCTCTGACTGGTGGAGGAAGGAAAATGGTTTTCTGTGCCACATTCTGAGACGGAGTACAGCTACTGAGTCTGAGTTTTCTGATGTCTGCATCCATCCCTTGAAGCAGTAACAAGTATCTGAGCTGCTGCAAGCTAAGTATAATCAACTCTTTGCAGACAATTCTCTTTTCTGCAGCTAAAATATGCTCATGCAGGTGGATAATCTAATGCTATTTGACTATATTTTCCAACTTAAATGGAGCAGGTGTCTTATCTAAGAGACATCTGCCTCTACTCCTGAGATTAAATATTCTGGTTCAGCTGATAGAAAATAAAATTGGCAAGCTCTAAAAAATTAACATTTTTCTATGACAATCTTGAGCTTGAGATTGGCCACCTGAAAAATTAGAAGCTCATTGGGACTTAATTTTCATTTACCTTGTTCTTTTGCTGTTCAGTCAGCTTCCTTTCCTTAAAAATATTTTAAAAAATGTGTATTGTTGAATATTCACTGACTCACAAATTAAAGTTATGTACTCTATTTTCATACTGCTTCTAGTTCTGATATGATATGTTGTTCATCTATCAGATCTGCATGGTATTTACAACCTCTGTGTGTTTCTAAAACACTGTGGGAATTCTGAAATACACAAAGTTCCTTTTTAAAAAAAAAAAATTCGTAAGATAGTATCTGTATTTCAAAGCTTGAATGGAAGTTTCAGCTGACTTTCTATATAAAGAAGTTCCAGTGTGTAACTGTACTCATGACTCTTTCCCTGTTTTCATGTTCGGAGGATGACATATCATAGAGGAAATTCAACAAAATAGAAAATATACCTATCTAAAAAAATAATTCAAATTAATTTTTCCATACAGTGTGTTACAAATTTCTTTGAAATGTATTTTTAATTACATTGAAATAGATGGATCTGATTATCTACTGTTTAACACCAATGCTGACTTATTCCTTTGTTGACCAGAACAATGATTAGAAAAACACCACTGTATTACACTTACTTTGTATGAGCATAAATGACTATCTGAAGCCTAGAATGATAAATCAAGGTCAGTGCTTATCTTGCAAATAGAAGACTAAGGAACAGCTGGTCACCATGATTGAGCCTAAAATGAGATTCCTCAGTCCGTGTTTTAACAGTTCAAGTTGTAAGAGGTGGTGAGAATCCAGTATCTCCCATTTTCTACAAGAGATACTTATAGGTGTTTAGTGCTTTTGAAATGAAAATAATTTATCTAAGTACCTTTTAAAATCTAGGACTCTCTAGGGGTGTCTAACATTTTACTCTATTTTGGTATTTTAGTAGTCCTTGCAAATAAAAGATAGCCCTAGAGTCTATTTTTTGATTTAAGAGAGAAAAAAAAGCTTGCTTTTCATAGTATGGAATTCAAGTCTTTTCTGTATACTGTTATTTTTGAACACATCAAGAACACAAAGAATAAAAACTTCAGTTTTGGGGAATGATCTTGTCTGCATGTGGGTATAGCACTTCTACATGCAGCATATATTTGCATTTCTATGCATTTAAAGATCGGTACTGGAAAAGATGTTGAAAATAATAGAGACAAGGAACACAACCCCGGTAAAACTGAACAGAATAAAATCTTAGGACATGATTGTTCTTGCAGTATTCACAATTTATGAATATAAGTATCAGTTGCAGCTATTTGATCCATTTTTCTTCCTTCACTTCTGCTTATTAAAGGGAACTTTCAAAACATGAACATGTATCTAAACACACGTGTATCTGTAAAATGCTTAAGACTTGATATCAGGACACGTTGAGTGATCACAGTATTCATGTGCACAAGAGTATAGAGGTGAAAACAGAGCTATACCAATGTGTGTGGGAAACTGATGCAGTAAATTCACTTCAGGTTGAAGAATTTCTGCATTTTCAATGTTGGGTCCCTCAATAAATGTTGCTTCCCTTTCATTGTCCCAGGTGAAGAAACTGAAGTGGAAAAGACTTTTCTCCTCTGCCTCTTTGTCTCTCTATATGTAAATGAAAATGTATGAGAAGCAAAATATTGATTTTTATCATGTGTACAAATTATATTTTCACAAATTAAAGTAAAAACACTTCATGAAAATTATTGAAGATGTGACAGACCTATTTATACTCCATTAATTTAACTCTGTTGGTGTGAATCACAGATCTTGAGTAATAAAACACAGAATTAACTAGATTGTTCAATGGTGTAACTACGTCTTTATCACCAGTGACAACAAATCACGGTCCTGGTGTTTTAACAGGGTGTTGGAAACACAGCTGTGAATTTTGGGGCCAAATCTAGCCATTTCTTGTTGTTCACGGTGAGAAGGAGACCAGTTCTCATTGCAGCGGTGGGAAGGGACAGGGAGAGGGAGGTGTAGTTTTGGGTGATGAATGCGTTTGTGAATGGGATTGTTTATAGTGAGGAAGAGCTCTGGAAGGGAAGAGCAAATGATTTTTACTTGAATGTGTGGCATCCAGCTGTACATTCTAGACATCTACAGTGAATGTGACAGACTGTTTTGAAGAGTGTATTATGGGGTGTATTGCATCAGAGACCTTCCTATCACATACCTTTGTGCTGACCTGATTGCTTGAGTGAATTGATACAAAGATGTGTCAAGGAGGAGTAGAAAATATATGCAGCAAAGGACAAAATTATTTGCTGAACAAGGGCAAATGGTCTGAAGTGTTCATGGAAATGTATGTCATGATGTCCTTCTTGTATAGACTGTATCAAATCTGTGGAACCTAAGAATGACTCCCCAGCTTCTGGATTCATGTGCATGACCCGGCCATTTCCTGATTTGTCTTGCACCACTTTTATTCTTCCTCTTTCTCTCCATTCCTATGCCTTCACTCTCCTAGGAGAATGAGCTTTGGGGAAACTTTAATCAGCTTTGAGTAGGTCCCCAACTGGCTAATTGTGAACAGAGACTATAAGCTGCATCCTGGAGTGCATTCATTGCAATCTATGTATAGTCTTCGGGTGGAAGCCCTTGCTTTTCAGCTGTGTTGCTGGGATGAACAACACAACTCAAGAGGAAAGGGAAGTTGTTTTAAAGCACGTCTAATCTCCTGTAGCTTTGGAGGTTGCATCTTCCCCTGACTTCCTTGTCCATTTCCACAAGGTCCCCAAAAGCCATTGTTTAGTTTAGGGATGACCTTTTATCCTGGTCTTTATCCCATTCATTCCTTTACTCAGGTTATGAGGATAGGCTAGATGCTTTCCTTTGTGTTTCTGGAAGTTCCCCATTTTGAGTAGTTGCCTCAGGAGAAGACTGTGTTGTCTTTAGGCATGCTTTGCACTGATGGTGTGGCAAATGCTGTTCAAGTACAACTAAGGATCGGGGCCATACGCTAACTGTCAGACATGATTATTTTTCAGAACTATACTCACAGAAGTGAGTCCTTTGATCATATCCCAAAGGCAAGAGCAAGAGGTTCTCTCTGGTCATGTTAATGTCATGCTGGTTTTCATTTATTTTTCATCCAAGTTTTTTTCTTACTATGGTGAAAATCCTCATAAATAAATCACGGAGCATTAAACAACTCAGTATGCGCTTGCATCGAAAGTATTTGCCTTTTAATTTTAGAATGCTTTAAAACTTATTTTAGATGACTCTGTGCTGGTATTATATCAAGTGTTCAGTGTTCAACAGCTGTGGCATTTCTGCTGGTTACTTGTCTCTGCTGAGGAGATGCCTGAAACAACACTTTCCTGGAGAATTAATTTCCATAAAGAAGGTTGCTTACTCATGAATACCTTCTTCTAGGTCATGGTGTAACTCATCAGTAGATCAGAGGGGGAGAACTTGTGCTTTAGCTCCCTGAAGTGCTGTTGACACAAAGATAGATGGTGTGTAATTTTGGGTATTATACTACAAGCCGCTCATGACTGAGAAGTTTCCACTTCAGAAGTTTCTCTTGTGGCAGATACAGAAGGAAAATACTTCTATCAAGGAAAACATGGTGCCGTATTTAACATTAACACATGTCCTGTGATCGCCCCAAAGTCAATGTCACTAGCAATTTTGGATTAAAATTATGAAGTTATGAGCAATATATATCCAGTTAGTGTGCTTTCTTCGTGTCAAATCTGGAAATATGGGAGAACTCTCCATCTACTAACATAGTCTTTTCTCTCCTTGGAAGAGGAAAGAGAAATATATAGTCTGAAGGTAGTAATGAGTAAATAATATACCTATACGGCTGCTGAGCAAAATAAACTTTTGGTGTGTGTATTTTGAAATGGCTGCCAGGAAGTTAGTTGGAGCAGGTTCAAAATCTATATGCAGATGAAGTAGTGTGTTGTGAATATCTACCTAGATTTGTTGGATACATACAGCTGGATGAAATGTTTTCCGTGTAATTCAGATGGGTGTGTCATCAAGAAGGCTTCCAGAAGATGATGAGACTCTGGGGTGGAGTGATGGGTGTCACAGCAATGTAGGCTGGATCTCAGGTATGGAGTTTTTTAGTTTTTGTGCTGGGTAAGAAAGGATTAGAACAATCACATCACCAGAAATGGCGTTTCCACGTGAATATGGCCCATCAAACACAGAGGGAGATGGAAACTTTAGTCTTGCAAATACCTATATGTACCTGCACATGCAGAAGTGCCACCAAAATCAATAGCATAGCATGTAGAAGGTGTATGCTTATGAATTTCTGTGAAATAAACCAGTCATGATGGGTAGCATGAGCCTCTTACAGATTAGAAATCAGTAAGACAACAGTGTGTTACTGTTATGGCTTTGTATTTCTCTCTCTCTCTTTTTATTTATTTATTTATTTTAAAAATTTATTTATTGTTGTTTTGTTGGTTTTTTTTGTTTGTTTGTTTTTTGTTTCACCCATTTTCATTTGGAATTTGACTGTTTTTTTCCAAGGACTTTTACCAGTGTTTTATATTCTGTTAGGCTAATTTATCTTATTTCTTTCTTCTCCAATCTCATTTTTCTTCCTCTAAAACTCTTTCCCAAGACTTTTTCTCCTAATTTTATCTTTTTTGCTACCATTTCTCTCTTCAAGGTTTATTTTTGCTCTCATTTATCTAGTGTTCCTGTTTCACATCTATGGATTTGTCTTGGTTTTCTGCTACTGTTTAACCCTTCCCGGTCTATTTCTTTTACTCCCACTTTCTCAGCCTTATGCCATTCTATTGTCTATGGCTTTTGTCCCAGGTTTCGTTACAGGTGTATGGGAAATTGCAGAAAAGCAACATATAGCAATCACTGAACAAAATCAAACACATTTTTTATGAGAGTCCATATATTTCAAGAGTACAAGTAATAGATTTCTTATATTGCAGTGATGAGGAAAGGAATACAGATAGATATGGTTTGGAATTTTTATTCTGTTTAAAAAAATAACTTTTTCATAATTTATAGCTGTTAGTCCATAGAAGGTGTAGTAATTGTGTGCTAAAGCATCTAACAAATAGGATTAGCTTGAGCCAATTGTTTAGATTTACAAATTGCATCAACATAAAGGAGAGTAAGACATTTTTCAAGCTTAAGGAAGAATTGCTGATGAAAGCCCTTTAATGAGGTTTGAAATATACATTCTTCTGATTTGCTTTACTCTTGTGCATTTTTTTGCGAGGCTGGTTAGGTGTGAACTACATCATTAGTCTTTAAGAAATGGTCAATTACTGGGAACTGCAAATTAGCTCTACCTGTCAGAGTCTCCAAAGGGAAAGCTTTGCTCATCTGCAATATGGGAAACAAGAGGGGAACCGAATGTCATGAGAATCTCTAAATCAGCTGTGACAACAAGCAAATCTGCCTTCAAAGAAGATCAAGCCAATAGCCCTTCCTGCCAGAGTAAGGAATTTAAAAGGAAAAATGGGCAAGTTCAGAAGCAGCAATGCAGGATAAGACTTTAATATTATTAACAGTTCAAAGGAAACGAACTAGTAGGAAACAGATGAACTAGACAAACTAGGAGAACAGCCTACCTCATAAACTTAAGCTGAACCACACGTTGTATTCCTAAACTTATTTTGTCTGCCCTTTCAGTAGCCACTCTCCCAAACATCCTTCAAGGGTCCATTGCCCTTGTCTTCCCTACACTGTTGCAGAGTGGCACATGCAGTGCAGTGGCTCTACCTCACGTTTGGTATCATCTGGAGGCAGAGACAAGAGGCACTAGGAAAGTCCTAGGGTCTTCCCTCATTTTGGCAGCCTAAAATATTCTAACAACAGAACGTATCTGCACGGGGTAGGAAATATCAGGGTTTTGTCTTCTAGAGTTTTGGCTAAAGCAACTAGACTAACCCAAATAATTGTAGGTGACTCTTTCAGTTTGGGAAGAATTTCCTGAGGCTCCACTGATCCTATAGGCTAAATCTCCATCAGCCACAATGAAACATTAGACAATTGGCTCACACACACAGACCTACATGTAGCCACCTAAATTTAGCTYAATATCATCCTCATTCTGAAAGATTCTTGTGAACATTTCTTATGTCACTTAATTTGGCCATTGCTGGTATAGGAGGAATGCTTTTCTTGTTTTGTTACCTGTTGGTGATTTCCTCTAGGCTTTAAGGTAAGGTGAACAACTGGGGAGGTTTGCCTTGGGTATGTCCTCACACCAGAAGAACAAGTGATGCAATATTTCATGTCCACTTTGCTATTGCACAGGCAAAATCAGATAAGGCCAGTTTTCCAGCTGAAGTATACTGACTTAATTAGGTTGACTGAGCAATACCACTTCACACTTGCTGAGGAACTGACACAGGAGAATAGCAAGATTTTCAGGAAGTCTCATCATTATTGTGGTTCCAAAATTTTTAAGCATTGGGACCTGGAGGACGTTCAGCCCTTAGCCTGGAATAAATTTTGTCTTGGGAATCCTGAATTTCCTTGCTGGAAGGGTGCTGGAGTAATAGAAGTTTATTTGTTTCCCCATTGAAACAAAGGCACTTTTTCATGAATGTGTCTGAGGAGATGCTGTTACTTTGAAAATCTTCTTGTATTAGTCAAATATTCAGCAAATATTCATGTTCATACTTGGAAATTATGCAGAGGAGTGTAATGAGTTTGTCTTATATGACTGAAAACAGGATGTGGCTTTTGTAGGGCTGTGGAGAACATCATGGATGAGTTTAAAAAATAACAAAATTCTGCTATTTGACACAATGTGATATGCTGGAAGAACAACAGATTTGCACTCCTATAAAAACATGGGAATGTTTCATTTCTGTACTGGATCTGGTTGGGATGGAGTTAATTTTCTTCATAGCAGCCTGTATGGTACTGTGTTTTAGATTTGTGATGAAAACTGTGTTGATAACACACCAGTGTTTTAGCTATTGCTGAAAGATGCTTGCAGTGTCAAGGCCATCTATGTCTCTCACTCTGCACCTCAGTGAGTAGGTTGGAGGTGGGAAAAAGTTTGGGAGGAGACACAGCTGGGACAGTGGACCCTAACTGACCATGTAAGAGATACTCCATACCATATAAAGTCATGCTCAGCAATAAAACCGAAGGGTAGTTTTTCCAAAGTAGTCATTGCTCGGAGACTAGCTGGACATTGGTCTGCTGGTGGGAGGTGGTGAGTGATTGCCTCTACATCGCTTGATTTATTTATTTTTTCTTCTTTTTTTTCTTCAATTAACAAACTGTCTTTATTGTGACCCATGAGGTTTTTCTTGCTTTTGCCCTTCTGATTCTGTCCTCCATCCTTCTGGAGGGAGAGTGAGTGACTGACTGGGTGGGGACTTAGCTACCGGACAGGGTGAACCCACCACAATTTCTCATCAGGTCATGATTGCTGATCAATATTGAATGGGGTGTGAGCACTGTTATCTTAATTTTTATTTTATTTTATTTTTTTTTAAGTGCTGTTTTTTAGCTTGGGTGTGCTGCAGCAGATCACTTCCTCAACCACAAGTAATGCTGAAGAGAGGGACTAGGAGCCTCAAATGCTGGAAAAACAAGATCCATCAGCTATAATATTTTCTTTTGCCTAAGAGAGGTGTCCAGCAGAGCCCCATTGTAGAATGGTTCAGGAAGTGATCCACAACATAAGCCTAGCAGCATGCTGGAGAAATGCTGCAGCAAACTGCAGGTGAATATAGAGTGTAGCTAATGGTATCTTTTCTGGGGGCRGGGGGAAATCTGCCCTTCCCTTTACTATTTTGATCACTGGAATTTGCAGAGATCACTGTTATTATACTAATGGTAGTTGCCACTAATTTGCAGTTGTTTCTAGAAACTGTTTTGGCACCTCAATAGGATTGAAAAGAGAAGGTATGTGAAGAAATGCTCTCTTTTTGCTGACAGCTTACAGAGTGAGGCTAGGCTTGAATTCAACAGGCAAACATAAGTATCTGAAAAAACACGAGACAAAAAAAGGTAATATACTCAATAGTAGTCCTTTTCCTTAGGACAGAGAGGCTGGAAAGTTCCCTGAACAGTTCCTACATATGTGAAGGAATGTTTTTATATAGGAATTTTGGGAAGTTGCTTCTTTATAGTAGCTTGTCATATATGCATTTCTGAAGTGTTGGGTGTCTTTTAGCTCATTATTTTATAGCACCATGCTTACCGGGATCCCGTGGCTGCTACCTTTCTGTAGGAATGGAGGGGCTAGACACTATCTTAGGAAACTTAAATTTCCTAAAATGGAAATTTGCACCACTTTTTTTGTCCTGTGATGCCAATAATTTCTGTTAAATAGGTATGGGAAATGAGGCTAAAAAGCTAAATGTCATGGCCAAGGTCAAACAGAAAAGAATGGTAGAGCTGGGATTTAAACCCACTTCTCTCCCAGGTGTCTTAACCACAGATCTAATCTGCCATTCATTGTCTTAAAGGTAATTTATTTTGTAAGTCAAATTCTCGGTATATTACTGCTAAGATGTAGCAGGGTAATAAAAATAATTAAGCAGATGTTCAAATCACTAAATGAGTGTCATTTTTTGTTTGAAGGCTATCCCAACATGAACTCAGATTTCAGTCTCTAGTGAAAATGTCTGATATAATGTTGGGTTTTAACATATTACCAGAGAGAAGGATATTTAGCTACCTTCAATGTATTCAGCTATTTGATTAATTGAAGGGCTCAGCAGTCAGCGGACATCTCATTAACCAATTCACGTAGGCATGCTGTGACTATTTTGGATCACATATCCACAATTCAAATTGATGGTAAAAGTCCAATTAAAAAGTAAATGTATTTTCGTACATTGTAGCAGTGGTGGTGTCATGTGGCTTGGGTTTTTCCTTTTATTTCATTCCCAATTACTCATTTTAATGATGTGCTCCTGAATGTGAGAAACTAATGTTCTTATTTTGAGCTCTGCTTAGAGAAATTGTCAGGCAACCTTTCCCATACTGTTCTGCTCAGCTGCTGCAAAGTTGTGTACTTTGACTACATGTGCAGAGGTTATTGTGCCAGATGGTGTGGTTGTTTCTGGGATGTGAAGAACCACAGAGAGACCCCTGAAATATATCCCTTATGTCATAAAACATCACTTTAACTGGCTTTTCAGAGATGAGACTTATAGGTAAATTAAGGTGCAGAGAGCCAAATTATGTCTAACACTGAATATCAAAAAGGTCAGCTGATGCATTTCCAAAGGCATTCAATTTATCTGCAGTATTAGACTGCTTTTAGCATCAGTTTCTTGCTTTAGTCTATTGTTTAAAAGACAGAATGTTAATTTATCCATCAAAATAATAGATTAAGTCTCTAAATGCTGTATTTTGTTATTCATTATTCATAAAGTAGAGATTATAAAATGTATTTGCTAGTACTTCAAAGTAAGTGGAATTATACAGTTCTACCAAAGCAGTGCAAAACTACTTCAAATGATATGTTTAGTCTGATTTATATCAGGGCCAAAGCAAAGAATTAGGGAGTTGTGACCGGTTTCCTACCTACCCCCCCTCCCCAGGAAAACAAATTAAAAAAAAAAAAGTTTTCTAATGGTTTAACTCCTTAAACAGCCCTTGTGTTATATGGAGCAAATGTCAGTGCTGGAACAAAAGAGTGGGCAGGAGAGGGGACTCTTTCAAAAGTAATCATCAGTTCTCTTGACTGAACTCTATTATGAATCTGACACCACCCCCAATTCTCCCCCGCCCCACCCCAGTAAGGACATGCAGAGGAGTGTACAACATACTCCCATGGCCAGTGAACCATGGCTAGCTGGTGTAGGTTCGGGAAATTTAAGATTCTGCAAGTCCCTTTCTGCTTACTCCAAGGGTAGCATCTGAGCTTGCTCAAGCACCTGCAGGTGAGTTCTTGGTCATCCTGAAAGGGCTTTGTAAGCCATGCACGAGATCCCTTTACTCCACTGGTGCCTGTGTTCCACCACATAGCAGCTGAACTCCAGGATGCCAGTGAATGCAGTTTTGTGTAGGAACCCTTCTTGCTCCAGCTGACCAGGAACAATGCCTGTGAATATGCATGTTCTACATATTTTTTTTTCATATATATAATTCCCTTTTCCCAAAGGCTCTTGGAAGAGTACTTAGCCATGCCTGCTTATTGGGCTCCGAGAATATCCACAACACTTGAGTGTCAGGGAGGTGGGCAATGAATCTGAGTGAGCTAAATCACAGCCCAATGTGGCATATACATTCCTTAGATTTCAGTGAATAGCAGCTAACATCTGATGTAAACTGCAGTTCCCAGAAACTATTGTAGATCTTTTTTTAATCTATCTATCTGCTCAGTGTGTGAACTTGCAGCCTATGTATTATACGAGGAAAAAAAAGAAGGAACAGAAAAGATTTGCCAGTGACTGTAGACTTAGGAGTGCAAGCTTTTCCCAATCTGTTCTGGAAATTAAAGCTTTTTTTCTTGTGGCAGTTTGTAAGTGTGTGTAATTCAAGATCGTCACATTTAGATGTTGGCAACATGGTTGCTACTTCAATATTTTTGATGTTTCATGGTCAGCTTCTTTCATCTTCAGCATACTTCAATTACTGACAAAAACAGCACATAAGTGCTTTGAGTAGTAAAGTTCCATTTGTAAATCCCCACACAATGAGGAGATGAACACGGGTACTGTGACCAGAGTTTAATGAGAAGCAGTAGACTGATCCATTCACATTGACACAGACTTTTGAAGTTCATCATTCAGTGTCTAAAACAAGCATTTTACTAACTAACATGCTATATAGATTAAACTAAAAGGTTATTTTGATTAACTTTTTGTCGTTTGTCATTTTGTCAGGTGAACTAAGAAAATATAATTTAAATTCTACAGATGTTTATCTTTATTAACATCTCAAAACTTACCAGAGGGTTACTTTATTTTTCTATGCCACATAATAATACCTTGCTGCTTTGAGGTACACTGTCTAGTCAGTCTTTTGTGTCTACCCAGTATTCATTTAAGTATCATTTATTCATTGTGATTAGTAATCAGATCTGGGTAAGAAAGATAAAACAAATGTAAAAATATTCCTCTGTCTCGGAATTATTTCTTGCTTTTAAGGCAGAGGAAAAGTAAAACAGGTCATCAAGAAATTAAATACATAAAGATCAGAGGTGAGATAATGAGCTCATTTGCATTGCATTCAGGATTTTTTTGAACTTCAAAACATGAGATCATAAACCAGTCAACATTTAAATACTGCCAGCTATATGAAAGACTAAACCAAAATGAACTTTTTTTTTTTTTTTAGTCCTCTAACAATTATTCTCTCACTGGATGTTTTCAATCTTTCATTTGGTGGTCTCTGAATGTGAAGGTCTGTCATCTATTCTTTATTTATTTTCTTCTTAAAACAAAACAAAAACAAAAACCAAAAAACCCCCACAAACAAAAAACAACCAGAAGTAACCCGAAAAGTCTACTGTAAATAGCAGCTAGTGGAGAGTAGAAGAATAGAAGAGATATTGGGCAGGAAACAGAATTGCTGGTGGGTTGTTCAAGAAGCTGCTTTAAAAATGTTTTTCCACTGGTGCAGTTCAGGGCTTGACTTTGGGCAAATGAGACTTGTGCTATGTCACAGAAAAACAGAGCTGAGGTTAACTGACCCCAAATACAGTTGTTCTGTCCATTAGAAGATATTTTATAGGCCTTTCACACTGTTGATATCTAGTAATTTTACAGACATAATATACTATTCGGACATCTGTGAGGGTTGAAGGAAAAAAACCTTTTTTTTTCTAGATTGTGGCTTTACAGTCTGCTACAGAATGGTGGAAAATACACAGGACAGCTGTACTTGTGCTACTCCAAGAACAGACCAAAGCACAAGCTGAGCCTGGGGTTAAGATGGTGGAGTGTATGTTGGCATCTATGTTAGGATATTGCCAGCAAGATTTCCATCTTTGCCCTTTCATTCCTTCCCTATTTAATTTCTTTGTAGAGAATAAGATGCTTTACAATGTTTTACTGACCAGATTATTCCTCATATCCTTCTGGTAAGGATGGAGATGGGTTGTACATCTCTTAATTCCCCTTTCTTAATTACTTGAATGAAGCCTTCTTGCTCTTCTCACAACAGAGAAATTCATATTCTGAGAAGGGCCAGGCAAGGACCTATGGCTGTGTCAGGACTTTCCTTTCCTCTGTTTCCCTGAACAGTCAACCAAGGCTGTGGCAATTTTAGCCTGCTGTGATAAATTATAGCTCAGCCGGCTCATGACTGTAGTGGAGGAGGGAGCTTAAAGATATAACAAGATAACCTTTCAGAGATGCACAAATTTGCTCAAATAAATAAAATCAGGAAAGGGCACCATATTTTTCCTCGTTTTTTGCAATGTCTGAAACTAACCCATGCTCCAGCTACCGCATTACTGTAAAGTCATTTGATTTTCCATTATCTAGGTCATCAGTTCAAATGTGGTCCAAGATGTCACTTGGCCCAATCTTCTGTAAATTAGACATGCTTGACGAGGGGTACCATCAGATACTCAGCGACCGTAAGTGGACACGCAAAATTACATCTTTGCTTTGCCAGTATAAAAATGGACACAGAGACAAAAAAATAGTGTGATATGAGTAAAAAGCGGCTCAGGTGACTTTTTGCAGAAAGCCTAATGGAGTCTCCAGTCAGCCCCACTGATAAAGCTGCTATTCCCGCTTGCAATCTATTTTCCACTGAATATAATCAGCCAAACAAACACAAAATAATCTTGTTTGGTGCAGACTGCTGTGTTGGCACCTGAACAGCACCTAATGTGCCAGCTGCTGCTTTGCTTTGTTTTGTTTTGTTTGTTTGTTTCTTGCTGTATTAATGGATTTTACATCACTTTTATTATCCAGTGAAAATATAATAAAGACCATTCAGGATATGTGGATGCCAAGATGGTTTTGTGGAGAAATTTGGATGTATAGCATCTATTTTTGGCATAGGTGATCTTTGTATGTTTCCACTTGATTACACCTGTACAAAATGTGTGGCCTGTTTACTGCTTTGAGTGGACACTAGGGATCCACTATGGATTTTGTAAGGGTGCCTGTACGCTATACACCACATCGGTTTACAGCAGGCACTCTGCAGAGTTGCTGCCATCACCCTAAAGAATCATTCTATGYCTCTCTTTATCCTCTGTTCCTTTTCCCAAGAAAGCCTGATTTCAAACATGCTAAAATTTTTAGTGTTAAGGTGAAAGGAGGAGGGAGGTTTGAGTTTTTAATTGCATCAGCATTTCAGATAATTTCTTTTTTGTTTGCTTTCATCTTCTCAATGGGCTATCTCAGGTATATCAGTACCTCCCATTCCTGGACAGTGAAAATAGTGTGAGAAAATCAAATATATTATTTTGGCCCATAAGAGACTAATAAGAAAAAAAAAAAATCATAGATGTGAAAGCCAAGATATTTAGGGTTCTGTTAAATTTAGCTGGACAGGCTTGGTTGACAGATCATTTACTTTCACAGGTGAAATTGGTATTAATTTCTGAAGCAGGTAAGGGATGAATTTTAGGACTTATAAGAATTTTTGAATAGTTGTGGAGGGAAATATCAGAAAATCTCAGGTAACTAAGCACTAGTTATGGCCTTCTGTGCACAAAATGACTATTATCAAATAATTCTCATAACTTTCACATATATAATAAGCATAGATCTTCACATACCTTTTAGCATTTACAATGTCTGTGGGGGTTTTAAAAATCATAGCATAGTAATTTAGATGGGAAAATTTGATTTATTTTGATTTTTATGTATTGCCCAGAGACCTTCACTCAACTAATAATCAATTTCATATTTCTCATAAAAGCTTCATGCAATATTTAGAGTTTTAGACTGGAAGTGTTTATAAAATACTTGGGAAAAATCGTTGTTTAAAAATGTTGGGATAACAGCTGTCCATAAAAACAGTGACAGTATTAAAACAGCATAACATTCAGACTATTTTTATGTCTGCTAGCCTAAGCCATATAATTTAACCACAGCTACCCCAGCCTCTCGTTCTTTGAATTTGTTTTTAGTAAAATACATTTCAGGAATAAAATAGACAAGTGGTTTATGGCATGTCATGAAACATGAGCAGTAATATAAATCAATATGTATAGAGCACAAAAATATAGACAATGGTGTGTCAACAGAGGCAAACAAGTAGGCGTTTGAGTGCATACACATACATGGCTTTTTGATATATCAGGATATAGAGCTTTTAAAATCATTATTACCACTGTTTACCACTTGCTTGCTTTCCAGTCTGCATGGCTTATTGCATATTATAATTTGAAAAGATTATCTTACTAGGGTAATGAACAATAAAAAATTTGTAATTCATCCTAATAAGCTTGAATGGTAACCCACATGCCTTGGACATTTCTAGCCAGGCATAATTTATCCACATCTTTGGCTGTGAAACAGTGTGGATCATCTTAACCGAGTCCCTGACAGATGGTTTAAGCTTTTTCAGGACTACATTTCCAATCATTTTGCCCATATTGCAAAATTGGCCTTGAAAAAGGGTAAAGAGTTGTTATGCTGCATTAACATCTCTTCTGAATTGCTTGCTGTGAAGGACATGAAAAAAGAAGGAAATCAGAAGAGGAATGTTTTAAAAATACACTTTTGAAAGCTACAAACATTAGACATGATGTTGATCTTAAATTATATCCCTCACCTGAATTTGAATGTGAATGTGGTCACATTATGTGTGATAATGAAAACACAACTTTTGGTTACCTTGTTTCAAAAATGATTCAGATGGCATTCATGGTATAAGAAGTGTTAAAAGTGCTGTAATTAGAAAGACTTCCTATAGTCTTAAACCCTGTTGATGGATAGCACAATTGACTGCTATTAGATGAATTTCTGTGGCACATTTCAAGTTTTTTGCTACTCTGAATGGAAAGGCTCAAATATCTGCATTCATTTCTGCATGAAACATGGATTGATCACACGTACTATGCCAAATTTTCATTTTCTTTTGCAGCTTCAGCTGACTGGCTTCTTCATATAAAGTGCTGTTCTTTTCTTCTTGCCACCTTTTAGTTTATGATAAAAATCAATGAAAGCTGAAGCCTTCCACAGTCATCTATAAAATGCAATTACTGTATACAACACACAGTAAAACTCCTGTGGTGTATACGTTGAGACATAATTTATGCCACTTACCTCCAGAGAGGTATTGATCCTACTCTGTGGATATCTTACAAAAGGGCTGTTGAATGCAAGCTCAAGGAAATATGTGGTTATTGGGTCTGATCTATAATTTGATTAATAATGACCTATTTCTTGAACTCTGCTCCTTACTGCACTGTTTTCTGTGACTGAATCTTTTATCTTTGAATATTGCCCCTGCTGATCTCCTTCAGAGGCCCACCCTGCATTGCTGTCCCTCAGGCTCACTGTGGTCTCTGTGATCCCCACCAAAGGAGCTGTAGGAGAAGGCTGAAATGAGCTGGCAGATTTGGTTATTATTTTTTAAATGGCTGGCAATCTTTGCTAATCCTGAAAGTGGTGGTTGCCCAGCACAACCTGTCCCCATTCTGTGATGGGATCCAGTTCTTAAAGTATTTTCCTGCTGTGTGTAGGAAGGAAAAGCAATTCTGAATAAATAGTCCAGCAAGGATTCTCCAAGATACATGGTAAAAACTCCATCACTTAGTTTAGTTCATGGTTTTGAGAGCTGCAATCTAACATATTAAACACCAGGAAAAAAACTCAAGAATGATATAAAACAGAAAGTGGGTGGATTTTACACAAAACCTTTCAGCATTCTGGTGGTGGGGTAATACCTGCACAGCGAAATCAGGAGAATAAACCCCTTCTGAAAGAATAAACCTCTGTTACTCAATGCCTCAGCACCTTGTCTCAGGTAAATTCCACAAATAAAGAACTATTGAGTGGTGTCTCTGACCTGACAGTTTCCATTTCAAAGTTCACGTTCCTTGAGATGCTGCAAGAATGTTAGCAATTTGCTGTACTATGTGAAAAAAACATTGTGTATTCATAGAATGAGAGTCCAGGAGAGTTTAATTCGCTTTGGAAGAGACCTGGGTAGCAGGGTAAGCTTCTCTATTATATGATTACAGTAAATAGTTCAACCTTGTTCTGACATAAATGGCCTGTTTTGGGATTTGACAGAAGTTAATTGCCTATTGTGATTGTACTGTAGTTGATGAATGCCATAGTGGAGCATGACAAAATAATATTTATTGAAAATGAGAAAAAGAGCCTGTTAAAGGAATAGTAGCAATATAATTTAGGCCCAAATTGGGCCTAAACTAATTCAAAGTAGAAATATGCATAATAAGGGACACTTTCCTCTCCATCTACTCATTAGTGGGGTTTCCAACTAAGCATAAGCTTATTTCATCAGTTCTGGAAATCTGAAAGTGAGTAGAAACTGAATAAAAAGCAAAATAAAACACAATAGGCTCATTACACATACAGAAAAAAAACCAAACCCACAAATAAAAAACAGGTTAAGAAAATAAAACTAGAAACTGAATTTGATTTTTAAAATGCCTTTTGTTTTACTAATCATATTGTTATGAAAACCTAGTCTCAGTGAAGTCAATACTGGTCTATTATTGCATTCCTCAGAGCAAGGATTACAGCTGTGATTTCTGCAAGCAGCTCTGTTACCTACTTGGGCAAAGTCTCATCACGGCTTCCTGTCTCAGTTTCCCCATCCATGAGATGCTTTATATCTTTGCTTGAAGATAAAAGACAAAACTGCTTGAAAAAAATATCTGTTGAGACTATGAAGCTTGACTGTGCATTTGATAAGAGATGAAAGAGTCACCACAGTTGGAAGCAAATCAACTAGTCTAATTTATTTGCTAATTTAATATTTTTTTCTTGCAGTGTATTTTGTAAAGTTTTGTCCACTCAAGTAAGAAAAATGGCTTTTTAATATTGAGATGATGTGAATAAAAGAACTGAGTAAAGTTCCTGATACAGAGCAGTAGTCCAGTCCAGCTACTGAGTGGAAGTCCAATCCATGCACGGCTTTCTAGAAAGCTCTTACCCCATGAGTAAGCTTGATTTTTCATTTGAAAAACAGAGAGGAAGGGCAGTGAAGTGGTAATTTTTAGAACTCAGCCACTGCATTGGGAACTAATAACAAGAATTTATTTTATAAGCTGGAGAAATCATATTTTGGAAATTGCTGAGGGAAAGGAAGCTTGGTTGAATCAAATGATCACAGATTGACCAACATCTGCCAATGCAATTTAGCCATGAAAAAGGTCAAATGTTCCTGAGGCAAGTCAGGTGAGGTACTTCTATTGAGATGTGAAATGATATTACTGGTACTTTATCCAGAAAATTATGTGCAATTCTAGTCATTCATATTCAGGGAAGAAATAAATAACTCTGGGAAAGGCCAGGCTCTTCTTGGAGAGGAGACTAAAAGATGGCTTGTTAAGCCTAGCAGAAAGAGGTTATGTCTGCTCTGTATAAATACACCTGGGGTAAATACAAAAGGAGGAGGAGACATTTTCTTCAGCTAAAAACCAACATTGCCATAAGAATGAATGCCTAGTGATTGCCCATGAGTAAATTCAGGCTAGAAGTCATCTAGCCATCAGAGAAGTGGAGTCTGGAGCATCTGGCCAGTTGGAAGAGCTGAATGAAGACCTTAATTAGTATTAAGATGAATTTTGATCAGTTTCTGAAAGACATGGTGGGATCTGGTGCCTGTAATAGCTCAACAGTGTCCTTGTTTTTGAACTATGCCTTTTAACTCATATGAGCTAAATCCACCCATTTAAATTGATGTAATGCTGCCGGCTTCAGTTTAACTGCATAGCCATATAAGCATAGCAGCACTTTACCTAAAATGTAAATGATACTTTGCAGAGAGAGCAAGAGACTTTAAAAAAAATCTAATTACAACCAGGTCTAGTGGATTCATCTGAACTTACTTTGCTTGGTGAAGGCCTAAGAGAGGGTCAGGGAGCTATCTGTGATCTTTCTGATGCCAGAAATTCAGCTAGAATAGCCTGAAGCTAAAATCTCTCAAGAGGACATTAGATGAACTAGAGCTTGACAAAATGCAGCCATATTCCTTCAACAATCTTTTTACTTACTATGCACGCTGCCCAGGGCATGCAGGAGAGGGCATTGTGGAGACTATGCAACACTATCCTGTTTGGAGATTTCCTATTAATGGAAGAAATGTTAGACAGCTGGTTACCTGTGCCAACTTTTCAGCTTCTGGAATGAGACCAAACTAACTGTACTTGCTCAAGTATATTCTAGTTTAGTAAGTAAAAAAAAAAAAAAAAAAAAAAGACGACTCTATTATTACACAATAAATGCTGAACACCCTTTATTTACCTGACAATTTGGCTCTGTAAGTTTTCATTCATTTGTATCTGAGTTCTGCGATTATCAGCTGAGGCCAGTGTTACCACGATAACAAAACATAGTTTGGTCTAGCTTGAGTGTCCCAGAAGGAATTAGGCAACCCAAATGGTGTTTATCCTCAATATGATGAACAGCTTATCAGACTGTGCCTCGTTACTGGCACACTGTCTTGTCTGCCACTGAGATTTGATGTGTTTGATCTACAGGATCATGACACTGGGAGAATGAACCTTCACATTATCTGACCAGTGTGTGGCCAGCGAGGGGTCTTGAGCAGATAATTATGATTCCTGACTGGGAAATTAAATTTGATGGGAAGTAATGCTTTACCTACAGCATATCAAACCTTCACAGAGGCAGGGGTTAGATAAATGGCTGCTTTGGTCTGTCGTTGTCCCTCTACTTTCCCGTTCCCTGTGTTTTGACTATTACGTTGCATTCTGGCAGAGGATTTGGATGGTGGAGCTGGGAACTGGCACAGGAGACAGGGGAGCAGCCTCTGCCAGCCTGGTATCTGTCATGATTCCCCACTGTGCATAGGAAATCAGTAGACAAAGGGGAATTCTTGGGGGGCTTTGCATGTACTTTGCAGCTTGAATATACCTCAAAGTACATCAACCCTGTATTTACATGCTAATGTTACATACAGATGAAATACACACAGAGTCCGTACTGCCTGTTTCGCTGGTTGAAAGTTCTCCCATATTTCCCCATGCATGTTTTGGGAGTTAGACTTTGGCTGTTAGCTAACGCTAATTCATTTGAAATCTTTGTCTCAAACAGGACTTATCCTTGTGACCTAGGAAGCACCTGGCACCTGCTTTGAGCATTTATTTTTTGAATTTCATAGGCTGTATATATGATGTGGAATTTAGTCCTTTACAAGATTTCTTGTTCTTTCATGATCTTTGCCTACGAAGTCCTTATTTATATTAATTTATGTCCCGTCAGTTTCCATCTCCCATTTCAAGTGCAAAATCTGGACTTAGAGGGTTTTCTAGTGGTTTATAACAATGGGAGGCTGTGATTTTGGTCTGCATTCACATAATGGTGGTTTTGGCTAGTATGTTACTTTGATTCACCCAGGTTAGGGTACTCACATAGTCTGTTAGTTGCTGTGTATCTGCTGATGGGTGATAACTTGCCAGAATCTTAATTTTATTACTTTCAATTGTGTGACTGTATACCAGAAATCTTCTGTGGAAACTGGATTAGAAAACAAGGCAGGAATAAAAACTCTGCCTGTTTCTGAAGAAAAGGCTCAGCAGCATAAATACAAATGATTTATACATCTCCCAGCCACGTTGTGGCAGACAACAGTTCCCGGGCATGTTTAGAAGAGCGTTAGGCCTGTGCTTGCCTTGAGTACAAGATGCAGCCCACTGGGTTTGTTTGCAAGTGTAGTAGCTACTATGAAGCATATTTTCTCTTATCAAGGTTGACTCAAAGGAAAGCAGCCACCAGGATGTGAAGGGAGTCCAGCAGCAGACTGGCCCTGCACCAGCCTGAGGGCTGTTGCGCAGCTGGGAACAAAGCCAGGGCAGAGGCTAGAGAAAGGGCCGGTCACAGATGCAGATGCCAGTGCTCAAGAAGTATAATCTGGAACTTGACAGCTGCCAAACTAGCCCTCAGAGTGGCCAAGCTAGTTGGCTTTTTTCAGAGGAGATGACAGAAAGTGGCCAAAGGGACCAGTAATGGCAATTTTCCAACTACAGGACTAAAACAAAGCCAAGCGAGTATTGTGATTGTACTGGTGTTTTCGGAAGAAGAGGCACTGTCAGCAGAATCATAATTCAGACGTTCCCTGTTGTTGCATCTGCACATCCTGGAGGGCCTGAGGTTGTAAGAACAAAGTGGAAGCTTGCCCCCGCTTTTCCTAACTCCATCCCAGTCTGGGGCAATGGCAAAATARAAAAGACACCCCCACTTCCCCAAATCTCATAATCTGTGAAGCAAGATGGTCTTCAAATTAGCAACCCAGCCTTGACTGTTAGGCAGCTGGGCACTGGCCAGATGGGTCACCCCCTTTAATGGAGTCCACTTGCTATTACACAAGGTAGGAGGTATTTAGAAGCAAACTGTGACAGCTCAGCACCTCCCTGGAGTTTGTATTAAACACTGCTAATTCTTGCTAACCTCCCTTTGGTTTGCTGCTGACCTAGCAGCCTTCCACCCTGCGGCTGCAGACCAACGACTTGCACCTGCACCATGGGAGGCTGGGGGCAGAGGCCTCTGTCCTCAGCCTGAACACCTCTGGTAGCATGCTCAGCTAATAAAGCTCCTGAATTGTTGTGTTGCTGTCCCAAGAGGAAGGTTGACTCTGCCACCAAAACAAGCCAAACTTTCTGAGGTTTAGTTGGGTTTCTCTAAAACCCTTTGACACAGTTAAGGGTAAGACCTCATGCTAGGAATGAGGGCAAAAAGAGATAGAAAGACAGACAATTTGAAGTTAAGGAGATGATGTTTTGGAAGAAAAAAAATCTGGGGAGCAGACTGGGAGAAAGATTTCATATTTGAGAAACAAATCTAGTGTGAAAGGAGATTGATTTCTGGGGGAAAGGCAATATGAAAGCTGTTACTAGAATTGACTTTTATACAATACGCATCTAGTACATCTGAAGAGATTCCTTCCACTTTATACATGCAGGAAGGACCATGCGGTAAATTACAGAATCACATGAGAGCTGAACAGATCATATTCCTATGACCATCTTCATCTATCATACATCCTTTGTCAGGCAGTTCATCTTCTTACAGTTGAGCCATCATCTTAACATGTTAAAATTAGTGTAGAAGGGAAATGTTTCCTGCTTCTCCTCCTAAATACAGAATTTACTCCATAAAAACCTCAACCAAGTACCCAGGATGGACAAGATACAACCATACTTTTCTATATGCACAAATATCACTCCAGAGTACTATATGTCAAATCTTGGCTTACAAAGTGAGCAGTCAGAAAGCTGAGATTCCTAACTGGTGGATCATCCACTCTCAGCCCAGGAGACAGTGAAATATAGCTTATGTTTTTACACCTTAGCAAGCCAGGTAATTCACTGCCTAAACATATCTGCTTCTCTCCATTGACTACAAAGGGAGCCTGCTATGACAAGTTCAGTTGTAGATGTTTACTTTGTAGACATCTGTAGGTAGATCAGGTGAGTCACACTCAATGGAGTCTTTATGGCTTGATAGGAGCCTGGAGTTGAGACCCCAAGTTACTAACACAATCCTTTTCTTAGGGCTTGCCTACAGCTCAGTAAGTGGGAGACTCAACTACTTCGAGACGTTGTTCTCATTGCTTGAAAAAGTGGAGTGTAAATTTTCCCTGTCTGCATGTTTTAGTTAGAGGGGAGCTGCACCCTGGGGTTCTTTGTTATAAAACACACGAGAGAAGCATAAGGTGTTATTATTACAACTGTTATCACAGAATCTGATAAAACATGTCTGGAACCTCTTCTTAAAATATCCAATGATATGGATTTTACAGTCTTTCCAGACAATCTGTTCCGATGCTTTGCTCTCCTCATGTTAGWAATTTTTTCTAATGTCTAATCTAAAGTTTCCACATTCCATTATTTCTTGTTCTAATCCCTGTGGACATGGAGAGCAATTGATTCCAATTCCTCAGCAGGATACTGTTGAAGTCTGTTATGACATTTCCTCTTAAATGTTTCATTCTCCAGACTGAACAACTCTGATTTTGTTCAATCTTTACTTGCAGATCACTTTTTCCAGCCCTCTAATCCACCTCGTTGCTCTCCCTGGGCTTCTGCAAGAAGTTCACATCTCTCTTAAAGCACAGTGCCTAACAGTGCATACAGTACGTTAGGTGCTTGCTAATTCTGGAGTATCTACAGACAAATCTTACACATGATGCTGCCTATACAACCTGTGCAATAGCTTTTGCAGGGAGGTGAGATTGTTTATTTCTGTTCAGCTTGTGATGCCCCATAGACTACAAACTGTTTCCTACTGACTCATTTTCCATCTTCTATTTGTACAGCTGATTACTTCTACGTAAATGTAGCACTTTCACTTGTCCTTACTGAATTGCATCCTATTGATTTCAGACCACTTCTTCAAATTGTCAGGTTCATTTTTAATAGTGAAAAATGAGGTCTCCTACCTCAGAGCCTGTCTGTGCATAGTTCAGTACGGTAACACAGGAGGAAGGAAAGAATCACAGACTTTCCTCCACTTGTATTCCTATGGGGTGGCAAGGCACAATGACTACATCTCTACTGGCATGAGTCCATGCTTTGGGATAAGAACTAATCATCTTTTGTTACAGCAGAGCCTGAAGGCAAGTTTATCCTACTGTTAGAAAGTGTTTTCTAATGCTTCACATAAAGTTCCTCATTCCATTACTCCCTGTCTTGGAAAAGGGGAGGGAGAAAAATTTACTCCCATTCCTCAGCAGGAGGACCCTGGTTTTAGGTACTGCATTCATATGAATCAGTAAATGACTCCTGCCCTGCTAAGTTTAAAACCTAAAGAGAAGAAACCAGGAATGGAGGCAAGGACCTTAACAGATAATGGGAAGGTAGCAAATGGTATGTTCATTTTTTTTTGCGCTTTCTAGGGAAGGGCTTAGTCAGGTGTTGATAAGAAAATGGAATGCAAAAATGTAGGGGAGCAACAGTATTTTTTCCCAGCTCCAGGGACACTGCCTTCAGGAACACTTGCTGTGGTGGTGTTTCCATGCTGCCTTTAAAGCATGCTCCTTTCATGCACCTTTAAAACTCTCTAGCTCAGTGGCTAGAAAATTGCAGTCTGTTTTCAGTTGCTGACTAGTTCACTGTGAATTAAAATGGGGTGTTCAGAAGAGTGAAATCAGACCCATTTATAATCCAAGTTCTCTCTTTGTTTTTTCATTTCTTCTTCCTCCCTGCTCTCCTCCCCGACATAATTGGGGCACATTAGCTTCACTGTCTCAGTTCATTAGGTCATTTCTGAAAATCGAAAATCACAGTTTTGTGTTTATTGGTGTCTTTTTACTTGTAGGAAATAATTTGCAATGAAACTACTTCTAAATTTCCCACTGTGTAGAAGACTCCAGAGCTGCTTGCTTATACTTCATCAGAAGAACTGCTGGAAATAATAGCTCTGAGTTAGGGAATGATGTTGCCCAAGGACTCTAGCTTTGATAATTAAAAATGTCAGTCCCTCATGGTGTTGAAAACCCTCAGTTCTCATGGCTGTAGAGGGTCCTCAGTTCTTTGCAACATCAGGACCTAATTGTGAAGTGATGGAGTAAGCTTTTCAGAACATGCACAAGGGCAAGTTTATTTCTGCTGCAGTATCAAAAAACAGTGCAAGAACAGGTGAATGGCATCTATGAGATATCCAAGGGTAGTTTCTTCACCTCTAACTAGGCTGTACTGGTGATGCTCTCTGCAGCTTATGATATTTATAACAGCTAAGATCTGATCTGTTTCTATTTACATCTGACAGAAAACAARAGGGATCAGAAATTGAAAATTTAAAAAGATGACCTGTAAAGAAAAGAACTTACAGTATGCCTGAGAGGTGCTTTTATTGAATTTTTATATGGCCTTTACAGAGGAAGAAAAAATTCAGGATTATCTCTACAGGAGAAACAATCCAGTGATTTATATGTTAGAAGATTACTGGTAAAGGGGAAATCTGTTCATTTTGCCTTTCAACAGCCTTTTTACCCCAGCTTCACTTCACTCTTTTCTTCTTCAGTCCCCCTCATCCCTTTTCTTGTCAATGGTATCTCTTTCTTCATTTTTCCGAATTACAATTCAAAATGTCAGCCTAACCTGTGGGAATAGTAAGCCAATTTAGTCTATTTTTAATGGTGTCTTTGAGTCCAGAACAACTTTTCTTGCCCATTTCACTGCTTGTTCAAAGATATTCCCAAACAGTCACTGTGAATACACATGAGAGGCTGTGAGATTCGATCTTGAGTAGTAAGCATTTAGCTAGGGCTTGTAACTGGAGAAACTGAAGACTACTCTGAACTTTCAATGTGCAAAACACTTTTGCAGAATATTTGCTTTATATTCTAAAGTCAGTCCTTGACTGACTTCTAAGACTGACTACAGCCTGAGTAGGAACTGTGTTTGATTGCTAGATCTGACTTTGAAAGTAAACACTTTCATTAGGACTTCTGTAATGGACTTGGAAATCTTTTAATCCGAAGTTTTGTTACTGGGACGATCAGTTGCCTGTGCTCTAGCCTGAGGGAAACTACCACAAGGGAAAATTATATGAAAAATGGATGTAAATGGAGAACTGTACCACTACCACTTAAAATTCAGTTCCTTGTCTGTGATGTTTTCAAAGAATACAAAATCATTTAAACATGCAAAAAAATTTAAAATGTGCAATCCATATCAGTCATAATAAATTGGGACTTCCTAAAAGAAAGAATTTTGAAAGATAATTTGCACATTTTGTTTGCTCATTCGTTGTAATTTTTTTCTGTGGAAGATTTCAGTGGTCTCAGCAGTTTGGACTGGACCCTCTGTAAGTGGTGAAATTGTTACTCCTGTAACATCCAGCAGATGGTTTTGGCAGTGGGAAATTCAGTTATTAGTTTGAATCAGTCACTTACTGGATAGGTGATGTTTGGGAAGGTATGTGTGACAGGTATCAAGATGGGTTGTTTCCTGAGATGTTAATAAAGTTCTGGCAAGACCTGGGAGACTATTCTGGCCAGAGTCTGAACTTGTACCTATGGCTTTGGAAGTGGGAAGGGAAATGAGTGTTTCAGAAATTAGAATTAAATTACCAGGAAAAAAGTGCACCTCTAAGCAACAGTTTCATGAAATGTATCCCAGTTTACCAACACATGCAGCACAGGGGAAGTGTTCAAAATCTCAGAACTGTGGTGGGAGAACTGATGTAAAGACAAGGGATTTAAATGTACTCAGAACAGTAGAAAGTTTTTAAGAACAAAAAGCCTCTACAGAAAGTGATGCTTCATCTTTGCCTAACAGAGCTAAAGTGCTACCAGAGAACTGACAATGTTTAGGGAGGTTATATAAAGCAGGAGCAGGAGAAGGCTGACAGGTGCTAAAGAGTATTCAGGTCAGACAAAGACATCTGCCAAAGACATCAGTCATACGAGATAAGGAAAATTACAATTGAACTAAGGGAGGAACAGGTGCTGCTCACAAAGGAATATCCTGGAAAGTTAATGGTATGTCAGAACACAAAGTTAAATAAAAGAGCCAAAAAATTAAATAAAACCTATATATCTTTGTGCACAGCTGAGAAGGCTAAGTAGGTGAACTTGATTGCTTGGCCATGTGGTAAGGAGACTCCTGAAACATGGAGGAATGAAAGGTAAAAATAAAATGTTTAAAAATCTGGCTTTGGCTGTTCATAATGAATAGATTAAGTCATCAAATGGTTGAGTAGTGCTACACCTGAATTATTCTATATTCTCCAGGGAGGTACACTTTCTTAATACATGGAAGAGCCTACAGAAATACTGGCTTTACCTCACAGATTATTACATTCATTACGTTACCAGCATCCTGACCCAGCTATTTTGTATGAAAAAACAAAGAAGATCGATATCAACTGGTTAAAGACCACAAAAGGGGTGACTTTGGGTATCTAGCTCTAAACTCCAAAGAATAAAACATACTCTTTTTGTAACATATGAGACTTAGTCCAACTGGAAACAGCTGAGATGCCAGATGTGACATTGATATAATTAAGCGCGATTTATTAAGTGACAGTGGAGTTGGAAGCACAGTATTGGAGGCTGCTTTGGACAGCTCACTATAAATCTCCACAGTAATCAGCAAAGAGAAATAATATAACATGGAAAAAACAGAAAGATATAATACCACCACTTTATTAACTCTATACTCTAGCTGAAGCCATATACATATAAACGAGAAGAGGCCAATAGGTACACTGCAAAAATGGATATAAGCATGAAGCAATTTTAATTCGAGGAAAGAGGTGAAGTTATGTATTTTAGAAAAGAAAAAAGACACAATGAAAGTATACAAGATAGTGAATATTAATAAGAAGCTGAATCTGAAGCTTCTATTTACTTTCTAAAGATTTCATCAAAAAGGGGCTTTGGTTTGAAATTGAAAGCCTCTGCAATTAAAACTGATAAAAGGAAATACATTTAAAGATAATACTTAATTAACCTGTGACATTTATGTAGACAATGCAAACATCCACAGAACATTAAATAGGAAACAACAAACAAAAAAATAATCAGAGACTTAAGCCCTCAGATGTCAGCATGCTTGCCAACCTGGGAAAAAAATCTCCTCTGTGGGCAGGTTATTTTAAAAATTGCCACTTATGAATTTGGTTTTTTTACTTTCTCTCATACACTGGATGCTGTCTAGGTTACTGGAGTATCTGTGGGTTATTGGTATTACAAAAGAGATTAAAAATTAGATGCAAAAAAACCTGCTGCAAAAGTTGCAGTAAGTACTTTGACTTGCCAGATGCTCTCTGAAATCTCAGATTCTAAAGCTTGTAGATCAAATATTTTTAAAGCCCTTGTAAACTCACATGGGAGAGATATCATATACTTACGTAGCATTTTCTTTACTTAAAAATAGAAAATAATTTGCTGTCCCAAAGTAAGGGACAGTAACAATAGGTACTAGTTGGTTTGTATCTGTTTTCATCATTCGTGTATGTGGATGAGGGATGGAATGAAAAAAGAAAATCCTATACGTATTTTCTGATTTCTGTGGGAAATGTGCCAACATGAAAAAGAAAGGAAGTGATGGCCCAGAACCGACTTCACTGAATCTGAGCACTGTTTCAGGTTTTGAGGTTACGGCTCCTGTTAAGGATGTCTTGCTGGGCAGGTGTGGTTGAAGCATACCAATAAGAGGCAGGAAGGTGATGTGATTAGTCTTATCTGTCTGTCCTTGAATTCCCCACTCCTGTGACCTTGTCTGCATTCACATAGACTGGCCGGGGAAGCGTGTGTTGGGGGAAAGGGAGGAGAGATTACAGCAGAAGTCCATAAGGAAGTCGACTCATTTCAAGCACAACATCAGGATGCTCTAACTACTCTGCTTTTGTGCCCCATGATGAATTTCCTGGTAATGTCTTTTCAGATTACCTGCTGGCTATGGCTTATTTGCGTATCTCTTAATGACATTTATGGTTAAGAATGCATTTTTAATGAGTTTTTTTTTAGTACCGTGTTAATTTTCCACATCCAAAATCAGATTGCCATTTTCATAGATAAAAATACATATTTTAACGACTGTTCTTTCAGATTTGCTTCACACCCTGCAAACTTATTTCAGAGATCACACATAATGCACTTTAAAATCACATCAGTGTAGGTCATCATTTGGCTCTGTGAGGATACTCAGAGGACCAGGGAAGTGCAGGAGCCCATGCCCACCTCAGGTATAGTGGACTGGCAGGCACCAGGGGCTGCTACCTGGGTGTGAACAATCTGGAGGTGGGGAAACCTTAGCTCTTCCTCAGAGACAATCAGTTTACAAAACGTAACTGACAGGAGATGTATGTGGGGAGAGAGGAGAGGGGAGGAAGTAATTTGCATCCTCTGAGAGCTGTCATCCGTGAGATGGAGGAGGGATTAGAAAGGGAGCTGTGATGCTTAGGCAACACTATAGTGGAGATATAGCAGCTAAGATTTTCCCATCCACWGGGAATGAGAGGAAATTCTCAGTTTAGCCCTTAGCAGAGTATTCTTCTTATGAAAGCATTTTTTCAGTGCATTCTCTGAATGCTTTCAATGCCAATAATTACATGTCCCTGCTCTAAGAAGCTAATAATTTACTTTCACACACGGTACTCCAAAAGGGACAACAAAACAGTGGGAGGGGGAAGATCAGAGCACTAAGGCTAGGGAGGTTATTCATAGATGGCATGGACACAGCATGGAGGAAGACTTTTTTTGCATTTACATCCATTTTATGACTGCTCTACACTGCWAAGGTAGCATAAAGAGGCCCCAGGTAAATGAGACAAACCTACATGGGTAAGTGATTAAATAGGTTTTAGCTGACACACGTTCTTGTAGCAATCATGGCAGAGTCATTTTAAAGAGTGGCTGAAATCAGTCATGATATTGGCATTGAGAATCTGGTTTGATATTGGTGTGGACAGCCTGGTTGTCAAAGGGATTTCCTCTGAACACGTTTGAGACTACCTCAGCAATTCACAGACAACCGTCCTCCAAGATGGCTGAAGGCTACTCCAAAACCATTAGCCTCATGAGGCTTCTGTTACCTTGGACGTTTTGCGGGAGAATGTAGCAGAAGCCTGCTGAGTGTGGAAATGGGACATATTTCCAAAACATCTGTTGACGTTATATATGCTGAGAAATTACATTTCAAATTTGTCATGTTTTTCAACATGGGACATCTGTGCTGGTAGGCAGTATCTGTGAAGTGCAAACAAAAATGGAATTAAATGTACAATAAAAACAATTAGACAAATAATACTTTTCAGTAGAGAAGCAAACATGCAGAGTAACTCCTTTATCAGCTATTGCCTTTTCTCAGGGAATGCACTTTCTCCGTTCAACCGTCTAGCAACACACCAATTTATAGGTTACATGCCCCAAGCGACTCTGGGACTATAAAAGCTTTCTAGTCATGTAAAACAAGTTTGTTATCCAAGCTATAGCTTCTACACTCTTTGGTACTTGATCTTTGCTGAGCAAGTTGAATTCATAATGCCAAAGTTCCCCACACACGGAGTGAGGCAGGTTTGGTACCTAGTCTGGGAGTCAGAAAAGCTCAAGTGCTAGTTAAGTTACTCAGKAGGTTATGCCAAAAAAGAGGGTTGTCACAAGCTACACTCCTCTATCAAGCCAGGAATCAGAGCCTGGAATTGCTGTGTGCACTTAGGTATCTCTGTGATGCAAGATGTTGACCTCTCATTTGCAGGATGGTACCTAATAAATAATATAGTATTCCTATGCTGTTATGGAGTCATGAGAGCTCTCACTTGCATTATCTCTATGGATTTTGCATACTAGGCAGTGCCTTCAAAACCATCTTTTTGGATGAAAGTACTCTGTGCCCCTTCTGTTGAAGTTGGGCTACTGCTTTTGAGGCAAAAGCTTCAAACATTCAGCCACTATGTAAGAAGCGAGTACCATCCACCGCCGTGGCTTTCCACACAACTCAAAGCAATCAGAATGAGTTAAGTTTGATCAGCGTATGGCTAGAAATCTAGGCTCCTCTGAGGTCTCAGACATTAGTGCATCTTTCTGAATTGTTAATGAGAAATGACTTATCTAGGCAGCCAGCTCAGTAAAGAGAAAGATACCTCTGAGTTTCCTCAGCAATACAGCTATAATTACCAGAGAGGCTTTTCCCTGAAACCTAAGTGGGTTAGGTAGGGTTTTCCTCAATTGGTTTCCTGATTTTAGTAACTTAAAATTTATCTGTGTTGTATTTTGGGTTCGAAGGAAGTCTGCTGATGTTCCATCAAAGGCCCATGTTCCAGCTATCACATAGTGCCTCAGCGAAGAGACATGACAAGTGAGTGTGAATTGAGAGTTCTCAGGGGCCTAGGCAAAACTGAGGTTTTTTTCATCAATACTGGAGCTCTGGCTCTGCCCCACTGTTCTACAGGAAGGAGAGGAACAGTGAATGGGGGAGAAGGGCCAGAGCAAGAAAGCGGTTAAGCTACAGAGAGGATATTGAGCTACAGAGAACTAAGTTTACCGGTCTTGCTGTCACAAGCAATTGCTGAGGTGGTGGAGCCTCTTCCACCAACGAAGAGTACTGCCTGATGTATTCCCACTTGTCCTTCTGCAGCAGCAGCATGTAGCTTGGGTTTCCAGGGCTCTGCCGTCAACAAWGTAAATAGAGAGGTAATGGCTGGTTCTGTTGTTCCTGTCAGTGTGTTGGTCTAAAGAAATACCTACTTGGCTTTTACCTAAAACAAGCCTGCTTTTGACATAGTAACACATTTGCTGGGATGAAAATGTGCCCAAAATGTGATTGTTTTGGAGGGTAATGCACTCTTTGCAAGTATGCCTTGGAATTAAGACCAGTTTGAAAAAAATGCTGAAGCACTTGTTTTATGACACGAAGCTGAGTGGTGCATGACACCAAGCTGAGTGGTGCTGTCGACACACCTGAGGGACGGGATGCCATCCGGAGGGACTGGACAAGCTCGAGAAGTGGGCCTGTGTGAACCTCATGAGGTTCAACAAGGCCAAGTGCAAGGTCCTGCACCTGGGTCGGGGCAACCCCTGGTATCAATACAGGCTGGGSGATGAAGGGATTGAGAGCAGCCCTGCCGAGAAGGACTTGGGGCTACTGGTGGATGAAAAGCTGGACATGAGCTGACAATGTGCGCTTGCAGCCCAGAAGGCCAACCGTCTCCTGGGCTGCATCAAAAGAAGTGTGGCCAGCAGGTCGAGGGAGGTGATTCTGCCCCTCTACTCTGCTCTGGTGAGACCCCACCTGCAGTACTGCATCCAGCTCTGGAGCCCTCAGCATAAGAAAGACATGGACCTGTTGGAGCRGATCCAGAGGAGGGCCATGAAAATGATCAARGTTTCTTCCTTGTATCAATTCAGGACAATAGGAAGTTTGAAACCTTGCAGTATTTCCCAGGCTGGCAAATATAGCTTACACTTTGCCTGAATTTATAGTGCAAAATTAAGCAAAAAACATTAAGATTTTGTCTGACAATTTAAGTATTTAATCCATTTGAAATGAAACCACAATCTAGTAAAGTGTGCAGGCTGCTATGCTGGAGGAAATTGTTTGAAAACTATAGACCAAATATTTTTCACTTTCTTTCTTGATCAGYATTGGAGTTCTAAACATGGTCAAAAGATGAACCAAGCAAAAAGAGCAAGAAATCAGCCTTTAGGCCTGATCTGAACAACTTGATTGATGCCTCATAGAAAATAAATCACATTAAGTACTGAAAGTGAAGTTGATATTTTGGAACTGATTCCATCGTCTAGCGTTACAAAGAGCAGGAAACAACTTTTACATTGCTTGTGCTTCAGCAGTGATTTTCTTGTAATTTATTTCCTGTCCTTTAAAGGGGTTGTATTTGAGTGGACATGCTTTTAGCTAAGCAGGATAGGTTTTGCCTCCTGTTTCTCGTTGGATTTCTGTGGTTTTCACCTGCAGGTGAGTATCAAGTGGCTTGGGACTATCCCTTTTCTATGTCTCTTGTATCTCCTGAGTTTTGGGTGTCATTTGCCAATTTTTGTTCCAATTCAACAAGATTTAGCAGCAACAGTGATAGCCAGGTTAGTACCTTTTTTCTTCAGCGCATGTGTTGTTTTTTTTTCTGTTTCATCTGTTCTGACTTTATTGTAATAACTAGCAGATAGTGTTTAGATATGTTCTCTTTTTCTCTTCAGTGGTTTACAATACCACTATAATATTGAGAATAACTGGTGAGACCTTACTGGTAGTTGAACAAGACAGATGCTTGAAGTTCGTTATCTTTGTAATCTTGTGCTTTTACAACTTAATTTTATATCAGAGATTTTCCATTTCCAATGGAAATTTCAGTGAATTTTATCACAGGCTTTATTTGGTCTCCTACAGTGATTTTGAGAATTGATACTCCCATATATTGAGAGATGAGATGCACAGGATCACTTGGACAGTTTTCTTGTCTAATGCCATTGAAATCTTCTCTTCTCCTTCTTTCCCTTCCCTTAGCTTTTCCCTAAATCCGAGAGATGACACCTCAGTCTCTAAGGCAATTAAAGCTGCTTTCGGACCTGCATGTTTGAGCCCTGATCCAAATGAACACTAAATACCAAGCTCGTACCTACAGATGAGGCCAATGGAAAAGGCATTAATTTGCTTGTCTCACCTGAAAGGCTGTCTGTTAGTTAAGCTGGGAAGACTGAACGTCACAGATATGTCTTCTTTCCTTCAAAACAGGGCCTTCTTATAGATTCATTTACCATCTATGGAACTTACCGAGACCATGGGAATCTGGGGTTCAGACCTTTGCTTACTGTCCTTCCTCAAACATTCATCCTTCACCTCTTCAGAAAGGGTCTGTTCCTGAAGTTTTGTCTTTAATGTCTCCTCTGTTGTTGTTTGGGATGCTGTTTTTATACATTGTATTCCAAGGTGCCCAGTTTGCCTTTGCATTGCGTGGGGAGTCTGTGTTCCTTTGGACTGTGGTAGGACAGCCAAAAAAGTAGGCAGATGCTTAGACTCATGGTGGCTATTTCCTTTTGTAGACCTGAAATATTAGCAGAATATTAACAGAAGTACATGAAACAGAAGTTCTCAACTTGTGGCTTGGTCTACAGTCCCTGGGCATGGAGGCTGCTTTTCCTCCATGAAACAGCTTTTGTTTTCTTTGTTTTCTGGTTTGTTTTTGGTTTTGTTTTTCTTAAACTGTTGTCACTAGCTTATTGCTCTGTTGTAAATATAATTGCCCTCTGGAAGCAGTGGGAAACAGCTGAAAAAATTTAACAGGAGCTTATAACAGGGAGTGTTTTACTACTTCTTAAGAGAGGCAGGCATGGTGATTTAGATACAGTATGAATAGCCGAGATAAGTGATGTTTCTCATCTGAAGTACCTGCACAGATACAAGCATTTTGTTAACTTGTGCTATAAAGAAACCTTGCCACTAGTAGTCAGGGAAAGTTTGAGAAAAGTTATATTTACCTTGGACAGAGAGTATAAATGTCATAGAGTGTGCTTTAAGTTTACTGTTGCCACTGCATAGAAACATTTATGTTCAAGATCTGTTCTATTACCTGCAGTTAGGATCATCCTTGAAAATATATTTGTTAGCATAACTCTGTGGTATGCTGTATGTCAGGTTTATTGATGACGAAGAAAATGCCCTTGATACAGCATTTGTTCCAATTTGTTTAGGTATCAAATCAGTTTGGAACCTTATGTTCCAGATTTGACATAAATATATCTGCAGATATCATAGAAATGATCCTGAACTTATAGTTCCCAGGAGTTGTTTGTGATGCAGCCTATTCTACAAGCAATATTTGGCTATGAAGCATAATTTATTGGGTATAGCAAAGACTTCCATGCATCTTTCACTGTGTTATGCTATTCATTGATAGTGTGAAACRTATTATTGATTGCTACAAGATATTCTGGTAGAGTACTGTGCAAGGATTGAAGTTTACAGATTTATTATAGTATCATGCAGTACATTTATTCTTGGCATAATATCTACTAATCGTATATTATTTAGAAGACAAACATTAGTTTATGAGTGTGAAACAAGATATTGCTTTAGAAGAATGCATATAAATCTTTCTATGGAAGATACTAGCTATTGGCATAAAAGGGATTTCTTTTCATGCATTCTAGAGAAATGATGTTTATCAAGGATTATTAAGGTTGAAAAATCAACCCTTCAGACTGGTAGGAAATACCAGATTGTGTATATGCTTCCGAAGACCTTCAATCTTTGTAATATGTTTCAATAAACAGTGGTAGAACATACAGATACGTTGTAGATGGTCTTCAGTTTGGGATTCCTTTGAATTTTATTGAGATGGCTAAATAAGTCATGTTCAAAGAAAAATAATAATTCAAATTTTAAAACGGACTCACCATATATTAAAATGCTGTTCAGATTGTACGTATTCTAGAGTGACCTTCAGAATCATCTCAGTGGTTGCAGAAGCTGTCCTTTGGGTCTAGAGACCATCTCAAAATTAATGATATTTAATTTTAAAACTTTCATTGCTAACCATTTTTTCACACTTTCCCCTTATTCTTCAATAGAGAAAGTGAACTGTTCAGTGTAGGAAGAGAAAACTTTCTTTCCTAGATCTACTGGAAGGAACGAGCCAATTTTGAAGACTGCTGATGAGGAACTAAATTTGCCAGCACTCTAGTCCAAAACTGTATTACACAAAGATCCTTGGCAAGTTGAATATCTTTACATGTGTGTTTTTTCACCTGTAATGCCACACTGAGACTTACTAATTTCTTTTCCAGTAATGGATGAATCAGATTTCATCAAAGAGAAGATTTTTGAAATGTAAAAAATATTAATAAGAAAAAATTTTCAGACATATAAGTAACTGAAAAAGAGAATTGAGACCAGAACACCTTCTGTGCATGAGAATATGTGTATCTACCTATCTTTACTACCCACCAGAATAATGAAGCAAATTAACTCCAAGTGCTGGGGATCTTACAATATGCTCTCTAGAAATAGTGATTTATGCATAAAGTAGTAAACAAATTTCATATATACAATAATGAGGYGCTTTCCAGTTGTGACATTCCATGATAAGTTTGAAACTGACTTTTGCAGCGATATGCTTATGAAGATCACAGCAGTCTCATGCAAATATATACCCTGTATGTAACTAAAATAGTAAAACTTGCCATCTAGTATTTTAAGGATTTAGCATAAAGTGTTTTGAAGTTTCAACATATTATTACCGGAAACTATTTTTGGCTTCACGAGTTTTTCTTTAAAGCTTGTTAAAATGAAATCCTCTTTTCCTTCATGTCTAAAAATAAGTATAGGTAAACTCTGATTTTCTGAAGGTCGTGATGGATGACTGAAATCCTCATAAAACCAGGGTTATTTACAAGAAATTTCAGACGTGATACAATTTTTGGGTGCAAGGATTGCTATGAATTTTGAATACCAAAGATGTTCAGGGGCTTAGCTGCGTTTCCTTCCTCTACATGAATAGTAGTGTTTATTCTTTATAAGGTGAAATTATTGTGCTTTGTCCAGTGGGCTTTGCTCTGACAATAACTATTATAAAGAAGATCCAGGCATTTCAATCTCCTCAGCAGGCATACAGTGCCTGAATAACAGCAAAATGTACGTGGCTTTGCTGCATGTAGTGGTTAGGGAATAGTCAACAGAAAGCTCATGCAGAGAAGGAAGCGAGGGTCATGTGTACTTAGAGCAGTGCTCTTAAGGTCTCTCTTTATCGTTGCTGAGGGAATGAGGGCTTTAGGGACTGGGAGAAAATGTGGTTGAATGCAGATCCTCCAGTTAACCTCCTGACAGTGAGTGAGTATATAGGGAGCAGTTGCTATGCAGGATTTAATCATAAGCTTCCAAAAGAGTGTGGCAGGCATGTTGAAAACAGGGTGAAATTTTTGGAAGAATTCACAGTCTAACAGAGGTGGTTAGAAATGATTATAAAAGAACAACATCTGACAATGTTTGCCTGGCTTCTTCAGTGAATTACTGAATTAATAGATAAAGATGTGGCCATACATGCTGTTTAACTGCATTTCTGATAAGCATTTGGTGGCGTATCAGAAATAAGCTGATCTGTAATATCACAACATATAGCTTGCATGCTTGAGTCGAAATGAAACATCTTACATTGGAGAAGTCAGGATGAGAAAGTATAAGAGGCAAGAAATTTTGGCAAATCTGATTCAGGTTGCGGTAGAGTCTACGTTATTATAAAGGTCATAAAGTGTACATATATAAACACACTTTGAGAAAAATCTGATTTTAAAAGAAGTTTAAATATATGGATAATCAATTTGATAGAACAAGTACATGCAGGGTGCCAGTTATAAATGGAGTAGATACATAATGGTGGTCAGGAAAAAGCTGGGTAATCTGAAGTGAATACATTTTGGCACATATAGTTAATCAATGTCTTTGATTAACCATCAAGTACTGGGTTGTGGGGAAAAACCATGATCTTAATGAAATGAGCGGCTCCAAGATTGAGCCTCAGACACAAAACCACCTGCCTGCACTGGCAAACTGTGTCTGGGAAAGAATGTTTAAAACTTTTCTAAGGTGCTAAAAAACTACCATATGGACAAAAACTCTCCTTGATCACTCAGGAGCAAGGCTAACTGGTGCCCAGAGTGCAGATGAGATTTCTAGGAACTGAAATTTTGGTTGTAGATTTCTTCATGTTTGAACAGAAGCAGCAGAAATTAAAAATGACTGGAAGGTAACAAAACACAGGTCAAAAAGATTTAGGACATGACAAGCAAGCTTTAAAAAAAAAAAAAAAGATACAAGGAGCTTAAGCAATGGTAGGAAGGAGGGAATCGGCAATTGATGAAGAATGTTTTGGAGTCAGATATGAAAATCATCTGGTAGGGAACAAAAACTAGTCTGGAATACCAGATATGAACCATGTGTTGATCTGGAATGTTGTTCCCAAAGTTGATACTGTTTTTCAGTACAGATCAAAGAGGTAAGGARACATGGGGTTAACACAGAGGAGACCTAGAAGTTTCTTGAACATTCAGCATTTTTTCTGGTTAAGCAAAGCAACTGGGAAAAAAAGAGGATTGGGCAAGACACCATTTGGAAAACTTTCTCATGTTCTTACATTTCAAGGGCTGCTTGAGAAATTCTGTAAGTTATAGGAATCCCATAAAGCACATTTTAGTATCACATCTCAAACGATTTTTTCTGGGAGTTGATCAGTGAAGAGGAATTATAAGCTTCTGCTCAGTAGTGACACCTTTTATGCTGCTGCAGAATATAGTGCCAGAAAAAATTAGTGGATTGCCTAACCTTGTTTTTGATACCTATGCCTGTTGTTTGGTGCCAGCTATTTGTGTTATCTAGGGCTTCTTGAAGTCTTGGAGAAGGAAGAGCAAGGGATTACATACATGTCCCATCAGAGAATCTAAAGCTGTTGGTGTATTAAGCATAGCCAGAAACAAACATAGATCCCCAGAGAAAACTGGCAATTAATATTTATTTATACTTAAATAAGTGTGTGTTTTTAAAATTAGCATCTGTGCATAGAAGATGAAGAAACATTTTCACAGTGGAATTTTTTTGAACATTAGATTCTTTCTATGCGGTGGAAAGAATACCTGTTCTTTATGTCCAAGTTGTATCATGAGCCCTGTAGGTATAAATATGTCTAGTGTTCATGGTGAGAGAAAGGGATACTAAAGTGATGTACAAAATGCCTGAGATACTTGGAAATAAACTAAATTTAGTTCCCAGAACCAATAACCTGTGCAGTAATGCAAAAAATAAAAGAAATCTATTTCACTAAATATTGGTACTGTGAAGACTGCTTGTGAAATGCTTTTTATAAACGTAATGCAAAATAGGAAGGCACATCAACAGCTCCTTCTGAAAGGTTCATTCCTGCTAAGGAATAAGCAGAAGCAGAATAACTGGAAGAAGCAGAACAGAAATATTTCATTGCAGATACTTGGTTTGGTGTATGTGGACTGTGCAGATAATGTCCTAAAAGGCAGAGCAAGATACTGTGTGGGAAGGAGGCGGAGCAGTGGAAGTACCTCTTTGATGTTCAAATCTTCATCTGGAATTGGGTTTGATTTGATGCTTGGAGTGGCAAGCCTAAGCCTATGACTTGCGGAATTGTAAAATCTGTGCTATTACTGGACTGTACTAGAAAAAGAAGCCAAACAGGTGGTTCCCTTCTCAGCTGTACATCAAAATAGTTTAATTTACATTTTGGGCTCCTTGTCATTTAAACTAGTGAGAGTTACAGGAAAACCAGGCCCTAGAAGAGGAATTTGCCATTGGACATAATTTTTTGATTTAGTTCCAGATCAGATACCTAAAAGTAAATGTCTTCATGTCAGCTGGGAGTCTAAGTTCCCAGTATAATCAGCAGGGCTTGATTCAGTTGCTTAAACGTAGTGCCATTTGAAACTCAGACTTCCCTGCTGCAAGCTGTTGGTCCAGAAGGGCTTGGATTTCCCATGTGTCTTATGTCACATTTACCACATTTGTGCATCTGGATAGCCAAAAGCACTAATTTTAGGCAGCTGAATTGAGCCTGCAGTAAGTATGGTTACTGGATCCTAAAGATGCATCAAGCCCATCGGCTAGAAGAAGCCTGGTCTCCACTGCCTATTTTCACTAGCTCTCCATTGACTACGATAGGAGCCTGGACACCTAGTTTGCATGTAGACACCCAAAACCATGCATTTTAATCCCATGCTGAATCCTACCCTGTGTGACTGGAACAGTGCTTAGGGGCTCAGTTCAGTTGCCCACACCAAGATGCCTAGTGTCACTGGAGACACTGTAGGCATCTGTGATATCAACGTGGCTTTGGCAGAGATGGCACAGGACCTACAGTACACCCATGCCTCTCTGGAGTTGCAGCTGGATGCAAGGCAGGCAATCCTAGGCTGTCCCAGTGGCAGTAAATACCTGTTTCTAGGCAAATGAATATTGTTTTATCTGTGAAATTCAGAACAAGAGGTTAGCAAGTACCCTAAAAATGTTCTGTGTTAGGGAGCTATACAATTCCCCCCTCATTCACCTGTTCCAGAACACAGCCAGGTTATTAGGATGCTCCAATTCTCCTTTTTAAAAGGATCAGTTTTGTTGAAAGATTTAACTGACTTTCAAATCTATTTTTAAGGGAAGAAAATTAATATAATAACAAGAGTACTTTCTAAAGAGACAGTGTTTAAGTCCATAGAAAAAAGGACTCTGAAGACAGTCACTATAACAGGCTCCAGATGAGGTCTGTAACCAGAACAGTGCAGGTTCAGTCAGTATCAGGGTTAGAGCTGGGTTTGGATCAGCAGCACCCACCCGCTGCAAGGGATTCAGAATCAGAATTTTTTAAATGGTGGAAGCACTGAGAAAGCAGCTGTTTTTATGGGATTTTCTATTCTCCTTTGTTTAAATCTTAGCAAAAACATGGTTTTACTTTAATGAGGTCCTAAACAGAAGGAAAATTAATTCACCTCCAACTTGGCACTTGGCTTAGGACCCTAGAGTGGGTTCAGATCTAGGCATTCAAAACTAGTCACCCTGCAATGCACCGGGATATGGACACATTTAAAATTCTGGAGCTGGTCAATTCCTAACTCTACGTCATTTTATAACCAATTAGTATTTGTAAGTGTATTTTATAACAATAAAGGATAATGCTGAATCTTTTAAATTGATGTTGCTGATGCTGAGGTTGTAGCTCATGATTATGACATCATTATATTCAGCAGTCAAACTTTGTTCTGTGTGTGATATAAATAGAGGAGAAGTTTGAAACCGTGTCTTATTCAGTGCCTTAAACTGTGGTCTCATGATTATTTTGTATGTGTGGTAAAATTTGCTGCCTTGCCACAGATCATCAAAGCTTCAAGACGTGCTGAAATAAACTTTAATACTGTGTTATCTAGAATAATAAAAAAAAATCAAAATTGGATAGTTATAACCTTGCATGTATTAAAAACCACAGTGTTACATTTGCAATGAAGTTTCTACTGATGTCAAGATACAGTATTTTAATGCTATCAAGCTTAAGGAATGTGCAAAGTACATCCTCTTATCTCTCATTGCTAGGAGAAATGGCACTGCTCTAACATCTCAGAAGGTGATTGCAGGATATCAAGTACGCAAATTAAAAGGTGGGAGACAGGCCAAGTTGAAAAGTCTTCAGAGGTCCCTGCTGTCAGTATGCAACTTCCAGACAAAGTTAGAGAAATTAAATCCAGTGTTTTCTGTGGATATAAATCCAAACTTCATCTGATGGCAAGTTTCTTTTTTCAGGTGACTTTAGCAGCTTTCAGAACCAGACCTTGCTTCAAGGAGAACTGAAATAATCTGTAAATTATGCTGTAGCTATTATGGCTATTTATTCATATGGTAAAAAGGCAACATTATTCTGTCAGTAGATCACAGCATTCTAGAAGGGATAGAGAAGACCTTGAAAAAGCAAATATATTTTCAGGAAGAATATTTCTCTCAATCTCCACAATAATCAATAGGTTAATTAATGGCCTATTTAAAAAAGTACAAAGATTCTATACTATTGATTGTTTTCATAATTAAAACAAAGCAAATTCTAAATATCAACAATTTTAGTGCAAATGGCTTCATTAACATGCGGCAGAGAACATACGCCTACATTGTTGATACCATTTTTCTTGCTTAATCCATGGCAGCTACGCAAACTGGCAGCACTTAACATGATTATGTCAAGATCTCGCACAAGTTAGCTCACAGCCAAGGGCTGACATGTAGAGTCAATACGCCAGGGCTAATTATGTTGATGTCAAAAAGTTACCTTTCTTTGTGCATGATAAATGTTTCACATAGATTAAAGCATGTTTGTGTACTGTGAATTTTACCCGAAAGATTGCACCAAAAGGTCAGCAATCTTTGATGCAATTTAATTACAGTATTGTGGATTATGCATGCCTTGTAATCTGATACTCTGATCAAAGTCAAGTGTGGGATTCAAAAAAAAAGTATGTATTATGACTTTTAATCATCATTTCTGCTGAATGATTATGCCTGGGAGGACTAGTACAGTCTGCATGTTAACCTTTGAAATGAATGCTTCAGCTACATCCATTGTACTTTGGTTTTAGTAGTTCACAAATCGAAGGCATTATCATATTCTTTTCTGTGAGATTTTGTGCGGTCCATGGCATGCACATGTAAGGAGAAACAGAGTTCCCAGAGATCCTCTTACAGACTCCAGCTTCAAACTTTTTACATTTTGTTGTAGCAAAAAAATGTCCAGGGCTTCCAGATCTCCCTTCTGATTTCATAATATTCCCTTACTGCTAATGGAAGGCATATTGCTTATTTTGCAGTACTTAAACTCCTCTTTCTTCTTCTCCTGTGCTATTTAATAATTTTAAAATGAGCACAGTTACTTGGTACTGCAAGCATATGGCTTAGCTCCTGGGAAAAGCATGGATACAAGTACAGCAGGGGATGAACTCCCGCCTTCGTTTGTCTGGTTTGCTTCAACCTTCTTCAAAATTGTACAGCTTTTTGGCTTACCTTCCCAGAGGGACCATCTCTGGGCAAGATAATCCATAACCTTTCTGTCCTCCTCTATTATCAGGATGGTTGCTAGTTTATGCAAATTATAATAGTAAGAAGAATTGATATGAAAATACATCAAATGTCCCACAAGTACCCTTCAGCTTTTTCTTGATTATATTTTCATTGTGAGGTGGAAATGCAATTTCTGTAGGTTCATATAGTGCAAAATTGCTGATTTATCCCCTTTTTCTTGCTGTCTGCTCCTAGTGCAGGCACAGTACTAATTTCTTCTAGGAAAACATCTGTCAGAGGTTGGCGTTATGCATGCTGCCCGTATCTTGTGCTTGTATTTTTTGTATACATGGTGGAAAAGGATGTGCATGCCTGTCAACTGGCGTGCACACCTTGAATGTATGCAAGATAACCAGTATTCTGGAAATAGAAACTCCTCTTTGTCTAGTGTAAGATTATCAAAACAGATTCATGAACTATTTTTAATTTCCACGACTGAGACACCAACTTTTTATCCTGTCTTGATGGATAAATGTGTTGTGGCACAGCTGAATTCTTTAATCCCTCTTTCCTTTCCTCTCCCTCCAAGTACATTTCTTCAGTAATGACAGTTCACAGTAAAACTCTCCAGAGAGATATAAAATCTTGGCATCTGTATTTCTTTTTGGAAGCAAGTATTCTGAAGAGCTATCCTTGTTGCCTAATGAACCAAAACCCCAAACCTTGGATTTCATTATGGTTATGATTCCTTAACCCACTAGAGTCTCTCATCAAAATGTGGTCTCATTAAGTGAAAGAGCCACTGCGCACCACTCCATTAAAATGTGCTAAGCTAACTGGCTGTCTGACGTGAGATGAAATGAAATATAATTATTTCAGATCTGTTCCTAGTGGACTGTAGCATATATCATAAGCTGGAAAAATATGTAAGACAGTTTGGTATTCTTAGTTCTGGAGGCCCAAATCTGAATGCGTATGTAAAGTAATGAGTCCAGAGAGGCATGGTCTTCTTTTGGGTGAGGAAACTGGAAAATCTGTGTCACGGTCCAGATTCAGTCAGTTGAAAAAAAATCACTGCAGCTTGCATTATTCCTGGTGTTTGCACATGTATCCAGGAGGTGAGGGAGCAAGGAACCTTTCTTTGCATACATATCCCACTTTACAGACCCTGGGCATAAGTGCAGGCTCTAATTTCTTCCAAGTGAAGGGACTGTTCCTCGCTAGTGACAATTTGGAGATCTGCAGAATGATTCTTGTGCTTTTGCAAATAGAAAGATCAGGTGAGCTGCAAAATACTTTGAGGTAGTAAACAATGTATTTGCCCCAAGGAAACTGTGGTAAAAGTTAAAGATTGGGAAGGGGAAGAAAATACTTGCAGTAGAGTGGCTGAGGTGCTTTGGGAATCTGTTGTCGAGGGAAAATCCAATAAAGATCAGATTTACAAACAGAAAGTCAAGGCTTTGAGTATGCAGTTAAGTACCTCATTTCAATGCAGAATTTCTGTAACTGGGGCATGTAAACTTAACTCATAAGTGGATGTTCAGCTAGCTATCTACATATAAGCTATATGAATATATATTTGTAGTACCTGCATATGCAAATAAAGCTTATTTTTCTAGACCCCTCTATTTCACGCAAAGCAAATATGGCTTTGGATTTCTATAATGTGCTAAAACTTAAAATATTCCTCCATGTTTTATTTGAACAATTCTCTGAAAAGAAATCTTGTAAATTACGTGGTGGATTTCTAGATGCACTAATGATAATGATCGAAAGGGCATAATAGGATGAGATCTTTATACTCAACTGCTTTCCTACCTCATCTGGGAAGGTGATATCTGAGCATCATACACAATTATTAAAATTTTCAATTGAAGTCCTCTGTAGTTGTGAATCGGTAAGTTGGTTCTATTGTCCTGTGTAATGTTGTACATACTATCAGCATGGTGGGGAAGATCACGAGAGCATATGAGAAAAAATAAGAATTAGTGTGGTGTGTGGTATTAAACCATCTCCTTTGGACTGCTGCTTGTCAGAAGTCAGGAAAACATGCTGGGCTTCTCTGTCAAGAGTGTTCATGTTGACCCAGGCATCCTATAGGTCACTGAATACTCGAATAATTCTTGAGTATTTCAGCACATTGATTTCCTCAAATGCCACTTTAAACATAGTGCACAAGCTGCATAGTGAGTTCACTTTTTTTGCTCACTCCAAGAATTAATTTGACTCTTCCTGTGACTGAGAACAGTACTCCTGTTTGGCTTAAACTCAAAGATTTGCAGGAAAAAGAGCAAACTGGAGAAAAAGTAATGATTTGTAGAAAGCTACAGGAGGTCTGAGTCCCAAATCTAAATGTGACATTGCTTACAATTACATAAATAATGTTCCCATGCATTTATCCCAGCTATAACCAATAGCTAATAACAAATTACAGAGGCCCAATGTGATTTACACACAGAGGTTTCTATACAGGACTTTGTGTGAATAAAAATGACTGTTATTTCTTTTTCTATCCAAAGAAAGGAATCAATTGAATTCTTGTGGAGAATATAATTTTCTTCCATTTAGTTTTAAATAGCATTAGCACAGCAATCAGATTTTGAGGTGAAAGATAAATACTTTTGGACCTGGATCTGAAAATGTACAAAACATTAGACAATAAAGAGAACAACTCCCTCGCCTTTGTATTTCAAAGGGCATTAGCATTTTGCTGTATAGGCGGATAGCTTCTCAAACTGTTTTGCCTCTAGAAGTGACCTACTCCATTATTTTTAAACTGTGTTACATGACCTCTGAATGTTTGTAAAAAAAAAAAAAAAAGATTTAAACATTAAGATTTTATCATTATTTTAAAGACATTTTGATATCACAGTATAATAACACTACTACTTGACGATTGTTTCTGATGGTGCTGTACCTTCCACAGTTGAAATTTCAGAGATAATTGTAAATGTGTAACACTATGGAGAGAACAGTCTAGCTCTGTCAGAAAAAAAAGGATATGTAATAACATTAATCCTTAAACTACATTTGAAAATACACAGGGAGACCAGTGTCCTGTAATTATAAAAGGCAGCAATAACGATGTGACAAGGACAACCCCATGCGGTCACCTCCAGTGCTTAGAATAAAAGGAACCAAATAAATAAGGGCAACAATCCAACAGAAAAAAGGGAACCAAATAAATAAGGGCAACAATCCAATTCTCAGCAGTGGAGGAAGCGTCTACCCATGTGTAGGCAGGCAGGGGAGGGGGCGGCGAGGACAGGTGGGGAGAGCCCCGAGGGGTGCGGGTGGGGAGGATGAGTAACAAAGGAAGAGGACAGGAGGGTCTGGGCGTGGGGGCTGGCTGCAGTGGCCTCACACGCCGCGCCRCTGTAACTTTCAGGCTCTGAACGCTGTGTTGTAGACTTCATTCATCTTGTTTTGTAGACAGAAGAAAGATTTCCTTTTTAATCAGGGCATGCTGCAGAAGCCAAGATGAGATCATGGCTTCTGGTTCACGGTTTTTATTTTCTAACAGAGAAGGTTATCTTGTTTCTTTCTCGTACTAGGTCAGAGCACGTATACAGCACATCACATGTCAAGTGGCTTTAATTATCCTTCTAAAAGAAAGTGATTACAAATAAAGCAAGTAAGGTTAAATCTTTGGGCTGCTACTCAGGTTTCCCTGGTCTTTCATTGGATAGATTCCTCTGACTGCAGTGAGAATTTGCCTCAGTAAAAAATGAATAAGAACCTTTGGTTACAGCTTTAATTACAGAACAGAGCTACAGGAGAAATCAACGTCACATTGATTTAAATCTGCCATATTGGAGCATACTATTGGCCTTGCTAAACCAGTGCCCTGCCTTTGTTAGCTGTGCAGATCTGAGACATTCTTGCGGATTTTTTCACTGTGTCCTTACAGGTGGATTGCTACAGTTCCAAGTAACTGCAAGATGTGGCARCAGCTGCTGCTGTTATTGATAAATGGTGCAGTCCATGTTCGACTAGGACACACTGAGGTGCCTTTGAGGTAGTGAAATAAGAGGATTTAAAGGCAAAGCCCTAGATAGAGTGATGTATGAAGTACTCAGCCTGGGTGGTTGCGGATGGTTGTGTTAGGTTGATAGCTGTGCTATAATGTGTTCACAGTAATGTGTTACTGAAGGCAACACTGCATACTTTGAAATGTCTGGGTAAACATTGTATAGCTGCACCTCAAGCAGGCCTTAGGGCAATATCTCACCTGCTTCCTTCCCATTTTGGGGAAAGGATGAGCTTTTTTCTGTTTCTCAGGGGACAACTTTCTCCCAGTGATGTGCCTGCTTTGGTTTGGTCTCCCCTCCTTCCCTCTGGCTCTTTGCTTACTGGGGAGACCTGGCTTTGCTGCCCTTGCTCTTCCTCCTACAAGTGGGGTTAAATAGGAGGAAGGCTCTTTCTCCTCTTTGTTGCCCTGCATACACAGAGTTGTATTGTATTGTCTCACTGGGATCCTTCCTCCAACTTTCAGACTTTGTTACGGGCTCTCGCTACCCTTTTCCTTTTCTGTCACTTGCAAGTAGATGTTTTTTCCTCTGTTTTTATAGTTTTGGATCTGAGGGGAAAAAAATCAATAAAACATTCAAATAAAAACACAGTGAAAAGGAAAGAAGGAACCACACACAGAGCCCAAGGATGTGTGCTCTTTTGGTTGTAATATACTTGAAAGGCCTTTATATTTCTTTGCAAGAGGGAATGACTGCTTTTGAAGGTGTATTCAAGGATATTCACAAAAAATGCTTTGTGAATATCAGTGGATGAAGACTTACATTTATAGTAGTCAATGACAGAAAAAAAACTTGACACAGAAACAACTTTTCAGCTTACATGAATTACGAAATTGCAGTGCAGTATAAAAACATACTGTCACTATCTGATTCCAAAGATAATTAGGGAGGAAGCAACTAGCCACATTGAAAAGGCAAACATTAGGATTAAAGATTAGAAAAGAAGATTGTGCCATTTTGCTAGAATACCCACTAGGCTAAACTTTTACACAGTTTGCACTCGGTAAAGCAAAACCTTTTGCTGATGTTGTCACATTGTTTTTAGCTGACATTTTGAAGTATGCATCTATGATAAACATGTAGGGGAAAAACCCTGTATTGAGATGACAGGAGATACGATTAGATCATGAGAAATCCAGATCCCTCAGCAGAGAGACGATATTCAGAACAGACTAAGATGCAACTAGACAGGTTGTGAGGAGATTAAGGTTTGCATGACACAAAGCTGTGAGCTGGTTGCACAGCATGATATGGGCTTATAAAGCAGGCTTTCCTCCCTCCTTCCAGGAACCTTCAAATCATTCACCCTGAAAGGAGATGATTGCTGAGAATTTAGGCAGGGTGCCTCGCATGCCTACGAGGTTGCGGCTGACAAGTGGCAGAGCAGAGCACTGATGTTACAGGGTGGTAGAGAGAGACCTGGTGGGCTGGAGAAAAGGAAGTTACAGTGGGCTACCTAAAAACCATAAACACTCAGGATATTCTATTCTGCTGGTAGAAATCAATCCTGCTTGTACACTGATTTACAGAGAGTTTGCCTCGGAGGCGTGACAAAACATGCTCGATCCTCCCCTTTTGCACACAAAACATAGATGTTCTACCGAGTTGCTGGGACTGTAGCCTTCACCATGACCCATGACGCAAGGTACCAGAATATTTATTGTCAGTATTTCTCTATCATCCTGAATTTAAATGTCATCTAATATTTCCCTGCTTTGTTTCTTTCAATTACGCTGCATGGGCTGTTTATATGAGAGATTTGAAATAATCATCAATACTTTTTCTTTGCAGAAAAAGAGAAGAGTTCTACAGTCTGTACATCTATGTTTCATACCCCATCTTTACTTGACTGGAATTTCAAACTGATGTAAAATTTGTGCAGAAGCAGTTTGATAGAGACCTGGGATTTTTATTTACTTGTTTCTCAAGTGGTAGAGGTGTTTTCAACAAAAAAAAATCCTGAGTTTCCATCACTATTTAAATCTTATGACTCAAATCCAAAACGTCTGCAAGAGAAAAGAKATTGCATTCAGTTGAATTAAACATACTTCAGATAGTGAGAACCAGTAGATTAKCAGATGATATATTTATAATCATAGCAATCTCTTCTCTCTGAAATTATTAGGTCAAATTGCATTTTAAATTTAGGATCCTTTGTTATATTTTTGTCATCATGACTCTTCACTGCCATCTCCAGATGTCTCAATAATTGGAAATAGAGTAGGGATTTCACATCATTCCTACAGGGGATACAGATGAAAGCATCAAGGCTGAAGGGATAACACATGAAAAGAAGCAGAAGGAATTATTATTGCCAAGTCCAACAAGCATTCAGAGCAGGGTGTCAGAATGGATTGACTTCAATAAAAAAAATTGCCCTAGTAACAACTGAGTTAAATGTATGAGTAAGGACCTCAGGAATTGGACTATTGTTTGATATTTCCACAATCACTTTGCATGTCAGTCAGCATTAGTGACTGTCTGGGAAGCTGACACTGTCTGAAATAGTTTGGTTGTTAAGTATTGGTAATGGTCTGATTAGCCTTGTTTTGAAGGAGCATTTGGGGTGTAGATTACTGTCTTTATCCTTGGCTTGTTGACTGCTATGTTCTACTATTTCTCACACTTGTTGCAATCCATTTTGAAGTCTGCTTTGAATATGAATACTTTGTGGTAGTGTCTCCTTCCCTAACAGCTCTTCAGCATACTCTGTCCTCATTCATAACTTATTTAATGATGAATGGAAAACATTCATAACTTATTTAATGATGAATGGAAAATATCAGTAGTACTGGATGTAGCCTGTGAATATATTTTTGTAGGTCTAACAGTGTGTTCGGCCTTCTACTGTAACTGATAGAGTCTGAAATTATTGAAAACTCACTCTTGAATATTATGAGTTTCTTAATCCAAGTTAATTCTTTGAGCTGCACGCCAGGAGCAGGCAAGTCAGTAGGTGGCATGGAAAATTTTGCTTTTTATTAGTGTGAATATGTAACGACAGGGTCTCTATTCTAGTGCAGTTGTGTTCTGATAAGTGACAATGCAAAAATATTACTTTCATAAACACGCTCCCACTCTACATGAGCTATAGATTTATTTATAATAATGACATTAAAAGAAGGAAATCTTTCCTAATGGCAAAAGGGAGGGCTTGAAATAGGACAAGTGATCTATAATTCCCTGGTGCTGGGGTTTCCCTAAGCTTGAATCAGGTTTGCCAAATTGTTAGCAGCTTACTAAGTTTCTGAGCCTTGGCTGCGTATGATTTCAATCCCTTTTTCTCCCCAGCACTGCAGCAACCTTTCCTTACATCAGAGGCCACATAGGACCTTGGCTTCCCAACCTACTGTGGGTCAAGGGGTGGAGCCAGGGTGCTGAGAGGTAACCATGTCCCCCCACTACCAGTCTCTGCAGCAGTATTTGTTGACCTCTTCTGGCTTACACACGGCTGTTCTGTGGAGACAGCATCCACCCTTGCCTTTATCATTAGACTTAAATAACTGAATAATCTCTCTGGTTTGTAGGAGCTCTTATGCCATCCCTCTGGCAAAGAGCTGTGTCTGGAGAGAAGGGATGTGACCGAAGCCCAGCTAGCGGCTGGGTGCTGCAACTGGTGCTTCAGTCTGGGAGCAGTGAGGAGTGCTACAGAAGGATCAGACCTTTCACTTCAGGACCCCAGATGAAAGAACTGCAAAGGGAATTTACCTGCACTTTTGTTGTCATATCACAGTTTTTCATGGAGCTCACCATGATGGAGCACTTAAGATGCCATTATGAAACAGGGTAGTGTGAGTAAACCCCAAATCAGTGCATTACCTGTGGAAACGGGAGAGCTCTGCCGCCAAAGATCATTGCTGTTGAACTTTGAAGAAGCAACAGGTAACATGGTGCACAGCCACCTAGTAATTTAACTCTGAATCATAGTACATCTGTCAGCAGCTGATTCCTATTACTGGCAGGAATCAGGAAAAAACCCCAACACTGCCCATCATAAAAACACACTATTCAGTAGACCTTCTTGTGAATCTAGCCATAAGCACCATTCCCTCCCTCGTAGCAGACCTAATTACATGGGACAAAAGGTACAGTTGGATAATTGGGCAGACCATAAAATAAAGTGTTGTGTGTGTTTTCATGCCAGGTGGGTCAGTTCACAGATGTGAATTGTCTTTTCAGAAGTTAGTTATAATCTGTTTCCTTTCCTTTTCTGGATGTCATCAATCACATTCTTGTTTTAATTGATGCTATTTGAACTACAGGTAGACGTTAATTAGGCAATGATACAAAACCTGAAGGAATTAGGTGCCCAAATACAAACCTGTGTAATAGAGAACATCTCTGTTCTAGGTGGGCTTAATATATCACAGCTCATGTTTCACCACTGCATTGAAGAATATTTTCTGGGTAATTGATAGATGAGGAAAGAAGAGAAGGACAGCTGGAGTATTGGACAATATGTCCAAGGAGACATTTTTCTGGGGAAAGATTTAGGGAAAGAAGCATAAATCATACCTGCTATGATTCAGATTATATAGGTGCTCAGACATGTGAATGGCCAGCTTTGACACATAACAGTGAGGTTACACATATGTAAATTGTAGTGTATTTTATATAGGAACTTTATTTCAAAAATAAATCTGATTTATTTTTTAAGAATCAAGCACTTTGACAGGCTCCCCCACATCCTTTCTTTTACAGTAGTGCCATATTTTTCTGCTGATGTTGCAACACTTGCACTGAATCTCTCAGTTCTTCAACACAGTTTGAAAAAGAGCTTGCAAAAAATACCGGAAGAAGTAGAGTAGCAGGGACTCCTCTGGTTTTCCCCTTTCTCTGTCTGTATTTTTATATCTTTATATCCATTAACACCTTTTAATCTTTTTTCTGGGGGAGGTGATGGGACTTGAATGTTCTACACAAGCCCTGGCTCAACTAAAAGGACTGCAGTGAAATAGGGACACCTGTTGGGAGCCTCATGTCCTAGTCACGTTTCATATGTTGCATCCATACAGGTCAGAGTAGAAAAGCTGTTACCTTTTCAAATTATGCTTTAAAGGTTCCCGTACTATTTCAGACATTGTCAGATACCACTTTGGTTTAGCTCACATAGAAGGTAGACTGTCAGTAAGGTTGCAACTTTGGATGTAATTGGTGGAGACAAAATTTCAACAGATTTCAATAGCTTCTTGGTAGTTTGTGTCTATACCAGTGTTTTCTGCTTGTCTAGCATGTTGACAAAACCAGTCTGGATTCTGACATGAGCAAAACATCCTTTCTTTGTCTTTGAAAGCTCAGACAAAATCTGAGGTGGGTGTCCTTGAGTAAAGCAGTATGAGAACTAAGAGGAAGCTTAGTGAGCAAAAGGGTTGGAATATGCTTTTCTAATTTTCATGGCATTTCAAAATACCCAGAATGAGTGGGGATGGACCTAGGTTTCTTAGGCTCACTCTATGGAGATGCTTTAGCAAACAAAGGACACTAAAGCACCCAGCTTTCAGTATATTATCTCTCTCCCTTCCCTGATAAATCTGCTATTGTTACGAAACCTACATTGTTACACCTACATTTAAGATGTTATTCCAGTGTTACCTATTTTCTCACAGCCGATGAACTCTTCTTTCATGTTTGCAACCTGTCAAATGTAGCTTAGAGATTTTAAAATGGAATCAAAAGTGACTGTGTTTTCATTGATATTTATGGTGCAGGTTTGGGGGGCAGCAAAGAAGGTAGAAAAAACATGGTGAAAAATAAGTATGCCTTTAATAGTCATTATTTGTTATAGTACAGGATGTGTTTAATAAATAGTATATGTGAAGATGYGACTTTCATTTTTCAAAATCTAAAACTTGGATAATTTGCTACAGTTGTAGGTAGTGACTGAGACAAATGGTGTCTGGAGCAAGCACCAAGTGAACTGGCGTATTTATAGAATGCAGTTGTTCTGAGGACACTGCTGCAAGGCAAGGTTTACATATACATATCACAGAAAATCACAATTCAGAACCTGTGATTGCTGGGTAAGTATGATGGGATAGTAAAATGGACAAAAAAAAAAGAAAAAACGAAAGAGAATGTGATTGCCTGAAAGCACCGTTCCTGGCTAATGGCTTGCAGTCGCTGAGGAAAGGTGAGCACAGGAGCTTCCTACCCCAAGGGCCCTGCAAGCCAGGGCTGGAGGGAAAGGCAGGGCAGAGCCCAGGCATCATGCGAGCCCTGCTCTCTACCAGAGCAAGCAGCCCTGGAGAAAGGATAGGCATCCCCCAGTGAGCATCACAGGACGCTGGCCTCTTCAGTGCATCCCCTGGGCTGGGCCACCTTCTGTGAGAAACTTGGCTGAAATGGCTGAAATGAGGTCAATCCCCCATTTTCCACATGTTCCAGTTCTACCTGGGAATTTACTTGGTTATTTTAGCTGCATCTCCAACAGAGAGGGAGGATACACTCTCACTGCTTGAACATGGGAGGTAAGAAAGGGGCTGAACACCTTTCCCCTCCATAACTCTCTGGGCAGTTTTCTTAACCCCACAATGCCTGCTTTATTTCACAAACCCGTTTGCCACAGACCTATTTGTTAGTGGGGAGAGACAGCTCCCTCTTGATCTGCAAAAGCATTCACTGCTGCTCTGATAAACAGATGCATTTCAAATGAACTTGAAACATGAGAAGATGACAGTTTGGGGAATGTAAAATTGAAATATGAATGGGTTATATGCTACTGTATGTGTGGGGGAGGGAAACGTGATAACTGAGCAGTTTAAATAGCAGGGTTCCCCTCTGTTTCTTTTCTTCCTAGTGCTTGTGGTAAATTACGGGCTTAGTACTCAGACTCCAGAGCATATTTTACCACCTTGTTTCATAAGTCTGAATACAGCATTTAGTGGGAGGACAGCCTGTAATTATGTTGTAAGTTATCAAACAAACTGCAGATGTATAAATGTGAGGGTAGGCTTAACTACTTTGTTTTGAAAGGGAACTTTAATATTAAACAAATGTGTACTTATTGGAAATGGCAGTGTTGAAAGCCTGCATTGTGAGTCTGACTTAATAAACCTAATCTTTCCCTAAAGCTCTGTGTAGTATGGAGAAGTAATAAGATATCTTGACTAACTTAAATATTTCCTTTCATCTTTGAAAAAGGACCCCACTCCTAAAAGTAATTAATTGTCTGATTTAAAGCATCCCAGGTACATGACCAGATTTTTAATATTACCTGTACCAATACGATTGGTTGCAATAACGAGGCATGTGCATGCACAGTAGCTAGTTAGAACATGTAAATTAAATATTTGTGTGCATTTAGAGAAAGAAGAAGTAATATTTTCTTGCACCTATTTTTAGAAATCTTCCCTGTAAGAATCAAGCTTTGACAAACAGAGCTAGATATGAACCAACCTCTACCAAAAATCGCAACTGAACCTAGGGCAAATATTTAACATTTCTCATGAACTGTTCTTCGTATTTCTTCACTTTTTACCACCTTCTCTTTTCCTTTTTCACCTAGGATAGAGCAGAAATGGGGAAATACCACATGAAATGCACAATTTTAAAAATAATTCTTAAAGGATGATGTGCCCCGAACCTCATCTTTTAGTCCACTTTTGTAGACTCAGTAGGTTTGGATCATTCATACACACACCAGATGAGCATGTGGATAATGGGCACTTCCGTGAGCCAATATTAATTACTCTCAAACCTTTTCAAAATTTTCCTGCTCTTTACTGCTAAATGTGAATGGGGTGCTGGTATAGGTACTGTACAGGAAATAAAGGTTGTGTCAGTTGTCTCACAAAATAGTTTAAGTGGATGTGAATGAACAGTTAGACAAAGTTGGTCTCTTCTGATTACCCGAATAATGATAATAAAAAGCCCAAACATTTAAAACTTATTTGGTATGGAAAAATATGCAGTTATTGTCAGCAGGGACAAACAGGAATCAGCATGAATTATCCTGAGTTGGTGATTTGGCTTTGAAACCCAGGTCCTTACTGTTCCAGCGGATTTGTTTGTTGTTGGAACCCAGGTCATTACTGTTCCAGCGGATTTGTTTGTTGTTGGCTGTGCATATTTAAGGAGCAAGGAAGCAGAAGATAGTAGTGAAGATAAGTTGTGAAGAAGCAGCGTATTGTGCACAGTCCTGAGGAACGGAAGAAAGGAATGAGAGAGAAGAGGAGGGGAGCAGGGAAATGGGAGTCTTGTGATTTACATGGCTCTCGATGGGGGTACTGTCTAGAGACCAAGGGTGGTGGCAGATGGATGCAGGGAGTCCATTCACAACTCATACCTGAGGTATTTTTGGTATTTGCTTTCTGCTGCAGTTTGACCTTTCATCTGAATGTGTCAACTCACCTGCTGTGGAACCAGCATCCAGAGCTTGCATGGTCCATAAGGCTATGGATATTTTGTGCTGGATCAGGCACTTTATACATTGTCTAATACATAAGGCATGCAAATTGTCATTACAGCCATCTGCAATTTTTTGCGACGATTAATGCCTTTAAAGGAGTTTTCTTTTTCTGATGAATCCATCCTACAGCAAATAATGGGACTACAATTTCTTGATGGAACATTTCCAACGCTGTTAAAGGGCCACAATCAACCAGGATAAAGTGCTCTCATATTTTCTTCTTTTTGTATTAGGTAATAGAAATTTACAAAAAGCCCAGTTAAGTAGAGCACTAGTGCATGACTGTATTGATTGTTTACAAAAGCAAAGAGTTAAGGACTAACCACAACAGCAACAACAAGTTATAGGGAGGAACAGTTGCATTGCTCAACACTTGGGCTGAAWAGTAGCTCTGTAAACTGGCCCTTTCTCAAAAGACCAAACAACTGCTCTCAGGAGATTAGCTGACTGCTTTATTCATGCTGAATTCAGCAAAAGTGTATTTTAATAGACATACCTGATTGCTTCATTGATTAGACCAAGTTTCGCCTTCAGTGCCTGCAGCTATGGGAGAACACATTAGATTTGCCAACCACACCAGGAGAACTTTTCTATGAAGGTCTCAAACCTTCTCAAAAGCCTTTGAAAATTCCCTTTTCCAGTGTGTGAGAGTGATACCTCAGAGAACATACTTGAAGGCATGGTATAATGGAGAGGAAAGAGCACCCGCTCCTGTGCTGGGTGAGTGTTTAAGACAGAGTGTGCAGCAAGGCAAGATGTAGCAGGAATCTCAGCATGTAAGATCTCATCCTGGGGTAATTTGTGAGTCAGATGCATACTATGAGTCTTTTAGGTCCCAGGCTGAATTTGAGGGGCTGAAGTGTTGGGAGGGAATAACCATTACATTCATGTTAATAAACCCAGCTGATGCTCTTTTGATAAAACAGAAGAACAAGACAGCAGAAATATTTTCATTTAAAAAACTATGTCATGTTAATTCTGTACTTAATTATGGTTATTCACTTAGGTCCTATGTAAGTTAACAGTAAAGCTCCAACAGTTATCTACAGGCTTTGTATTGAGTCCTGGGGACCTGGTCCTGATCCTATGTGCTTTAGTGATCAAAAATCATAAAAGTCATCTGATCAACAGGCACAGCTGGCATGTATGTTCTTAATCTACCCCAACTGCAAGATAATGGGATTTATGTTAAAACTCAAAGGAAAGTCTAAGCTAAGTGTCATTATATTGGATTTGAGGTAGTCTTAGAGTGTGCACATTGAGTGTTATCATGATTCAGGTGATAGTTGTTAACTTTATAAAGCTTTTGTAGCTTTTAGGTCTTAGGTCTGAGCCCTCCTCTTCAATAAGTTTTTGTAATTGACTCAAAGGTAGATATCACACTTGCCTGGAGTCCTGTGTAAGAGGAGGTAGGTAAAGTCTGCTGCTTGTGAAAATGTGCTTGAAAACTGGAACATATGTCTAAATGTGTTACTGCTAAAAAGATCTGCTGTGCTTTAATATTTGTATTTTGACAGAAAGTAGACTTCAGCCATAGAAACCTTTGTGTTATGTGGTGTTCACGAACATGGCATGAGACAAATTTTATTCTGAGTTACCTTATGATCAAAACACCTGATTTAGTAGGAAAACTCTTCATTACTTTTAAAGAGAGGGCATAAAATCAGATATAGTACAAATTTTCATGATAGAGAACATTTTAATAACTTCCCTCTTTAGCACATGGAAAGTGAAAATGTCCCTTGAAATAGCTTTCCTCTTATTTTAGTGGCAGCTGTGCCATAATTTGGGAGAAGTTAAAAGTACTACTGTATCCTTTGTTTCACTAATAGCATGCATTTATTGTGCTTTTATGTTTTTATTTATGAAGATTTGGTGAAACGAGGAGCAGGACTAGAGAAGGTAGGAATTAATTTTTTGTCCAGAGTACAAATTGGGGACCAAAAAGTATTGCAAACATGAATCCATCAGTGACAATCTAATTGGATCAGGACGTCTCTGAATGCATGAGACTGGCGACAGCTGCTCCTTTAACATATATTTCTAGCTACGTAGATACTGAGACACGAAAAAGGTCATTTACAATCCATGAATCCCTCAATGGAGACAATGAAATTGCATCGATATCTTTAACCTCTTTCCCAGTAATCACGGCGATATTTCCCATATGGCCAACTTTCACAGTATGAAACTTCTAGCAGTAAAAGTCATCCACACATGCCAACAATGTCTATAAGTAATAGGCCAGTAACATGCAGATGCAATCACAGCCACCATTATTATTGCTCTATGCCACAATATCTGCAAGTAGCAGGGAAGAGAGCTGTAAGCATGAAAGTTCAATGGGGTCTGTGCTTTGTAGCATCCACCCCACTGTTGTTCTGGAAGCGGCAGGGAGAGCTGATATTGCAGGAATAATAACTGGAGAATCTGCCTCTATGGGCCAGGARAGTCTAATTCCACTCAGAGGTCTGCAGGGCACAGTAACCAGTGTATTGAAAACTGCTAGTGATGCACCAAATAAGCATTTTTTAAAGTCAAAAGTATACAGGGAAAGGAAAAAGATGTCAGTCACTGTGATGACTCGGCAGCTGCCCAACAACCAGTAACTAGAAATGTGTGGATCAGCATTTGAGAGAAGTTTGTGAAATGAAGTTTTATTGGCTGTTCAGAAAAATTCATCTTGCCAAAATAGTTTTCTTATTTACTTCTCTTGAGAAACTCAGTACTTCGTCTGTATCAGATWAAAAAAAAAATGGAACCCACCATCTTCCACAGCTGAATGGCAGTAGCTTTGAAAATCATAATGTCCCTCAGATACAGTCCTGCTCCTGTTATAACTGGTTGCTAGAAACAGCTTTCTAGTGAGAATGCTTTTCTTGCTTCTCAAACACACAATATCCTTCCACAGAGACAGATTATGTAGTCTACAGACCTCATTTTGTATTAATTCCACGTAAGATTTAATTGGAATTGATAGGAAATTTGGTCTTGATTCTACCTCTCTGAAGTCACTGGAAGCTTTGAGTTCCTTCAGGTGCCAGAGGTCTTCAGATTTTAGTTTGAAGTAATTACACCATCTATATGTACAAAATCTGAAAGGAGCTTCTGGCAGCTTTATGAAAATCCACTAGAAGAAACCTACAATTCCCCTGAGTTTTTGCAATTATGCAATATGATTTTGTAAATTACGAAGTTCTTCTGGTTGAAAGGAATTTAGGTAAAGATCTGGGCAAGAAACTGGCAGAGGTGGTAAATGTTTGAAGATTGCCCAACCTACTGCTTTCTGTGTACAGGCTACGTTCGTTCTTCTCCAAGACTGCATTAAGTTCTAAGGTTTGTAAACAGTTCGCAATTTGTAATCATTTGAACTCAGAGTGAACATCTTTTTCTATTTATAAAATGTTCAATAGAATGCTGTCCCATGCTTACCTTTCCTTTATATCCTGGAATAATCAATTAAAAATGTAATCTTTACATTCTGAAAAATCCTCTGTAGGAGTTTGATATTGGTTGTGAGCCTGTTACATCTGACCCATTAGGCAATTGTGATTGATTTGGAAATTGGCATTCTGCACACATTTTTGTCTGTACAACTTTGGTTCATGATGACTTACAGAAGGAAAGAACAAAAAACTAGAAGCAAAATGATTTAAAAAATCGAAAGGAAATGAATAATTTCGTGTATGTATGTCTGCATTCATCCAAATGGTTCTGCAAGACATGGGGCAAACCCAATTTCAACTTCTCAAAAATCTGAAGAGGGTCTTTGCAGAACCAGGGAAAATTGTGTACCATGTACTATTACTCAGACTGTGTGTGTCTCTAGTTTTGAATTTTCTGTGGGTATAGGAAGGCCACAGCACTTAATACTCGATCAAAAACTTGATCAAATACTAATCCCCTATCTGTTTTTAGTTTTCTCCATCAACTTCCAGATGATTTGTATGATTTTCACTGAGATTTGCTTTTCTGACTCCTTTGACTCTTTTTAAAATTCCACCTGGTACATAACATTTTACATATCAACATGTGCTGTAGGTCCAGTTCTGCAGAGTGCTTTCAAACTGTACAAAACCCATATGATCCCCAGCACCATTCCTGAAGTCATCAGCACCTTGTCATATTAGGCACTTGTGGTCTGACAGACAAGTTGTGTTTTAAAAGAAGAGAAAAGTGCCTCATAAAAACAAACACATTTGATCTTTTCAACTATTTTTAGTTTGTGTCAATCTTCTATGGCCCTGGGCAACATAGGCAAAATGCCAACCTTGGCAATCTTTTCAGACACTCTAATATGCCAAGTTCTGGCAGCAGCACATTTTTATCAGAATTGTTTTCCAGCCTCAGTAAACTGCTTCAAATGCTGGTGTGCCTGTTATGGATATGACATCCGTGGAGACCACAATGATTGCAATCAAAAAGTAGCAGAGAAAATAGAAAGAGTTAGTGTCAGTTCTGATTCTCACTATCCCCTTCATCATGACAATAAATTAATACAGCTCAGCTTCTGCTCTGGTAAACCTTTTCCATAAGAACAAGGTATTAGAATCCCAGTGCTTAACATCCACAGTGAAATATTCTGGTGTTACAAATGTAGTGGAAGTGTAGTATGAAATGCAAAAAAGTATGTCTGTGCAATGTCATGATAAGAATGTACATGCACAGAGGAGTCAAGGAATTCAAAGTGATGATTCTCACAGGAATTTTAACAGTCCCCTTTTACCTTGCAGAGAATTTTCTAACACTTCCTTTGGCAGCTATTTTCAGGCCTATGTGCAGTGTGGATGTTGCATTTGCCACAGGAATCATAACTTTGAATTGCTTGACGTTTTGGTGAGTGTGAATTTCTTAACCTAATGTCACAAAAACATTATTTTAAAGGGTGGTTTTTTTTTTTTTTAGAGAGTGCTTACCTTCCTTTAAAAATGTAAACATGTAAAAAGCAAAAATAGTAAATTGTGATGTGTAGTATGATATGTTAGAGAAAATGGCATGGTGTTGGAGTTTTTTTAATAACTAGTTGACTGTGTAATCAGTAACCTAACTATATCTGTGTTTGCATAATGATACGTTTGAAGAGAAGTGCTGAAAAGACAAGGAAATTGTTTTGATTATGTTAGAAACATTTCAGCACTTCCCAGGACGCTAGGACGCATTTTCTATGTGTTTAGTACCTAATGCGATACCCAGAGACTTCTTGTTGACTTCACAGAACTGAATCAGTACCCGAAGCCTCGACTTTCTAGTGCCTTAAGAATACTTGTAGTCCTTTTGCACTGGAGCATTAAATCAGGATTGTTATAAGTATCATGTTCCACATAGGCCCATAGATGTGGCCATGACTCATGTTCTAGAATATATTGGTTTTATGTGTTAATGCATTTGTTTCTTATCTACTGCTTCCAAACTCAGTCAACTATGAAATCTTCCCCTTTGACTATATACATACAGCATTTGAAGCTCGCCAAATAACTCTTTTTGGACTAYGCAGTATGCAAAAAATGTCAAGGACATTTTCTTTAAAGTACAAAAGGCAGTTTTTCATGAAAAATAGCCACATTTTATTTTATTCATCATGAAAGGTGGTAAACCATGGACTGAGCACAAAAATGAAAAAAATCAGCTCAGACGATATTTTTGTTTCAGAAAAACAAAAAAGAAGCACTCAAAATAGGATTTGGCACAAAATTGCCTCTATGCTTGTATTTGCTCTTCAGTTTGCTATAAAAATATGACCTTTTCAATGTTTTCTCCTTGGGAGGAGGCTCTTATCTCCTGTTTCCTTTCCAAAGGAGATTAACGCATTAGTACTAATGCATCCTTCCCCTAAAAGAAGCCAGCAGCAGGACCAAACATGATTTCTTCCTTCACTAATCAATATGGTGGTACCATGCTATCAGCTGGGCTCAGAGGGAAACAAGGCTATTCTTTACTCCCCAAGACAGTAGTCTGAATGAGGAAACTGAAAGATAAAAGTGGACTACAGAGCCCATACTAATACGCTGCAAGGCACAAGCGTTGTCTAATTTCTCAAGTGAGGTTTGGCCACCAAATTTTTGGGAACTGTTTCTCTAGGGCTCAGTAGACAAGAAATAATGTTCACTACTCTTTGTTCCAAGTGTCAGTTGTTATTGGACACTCTTGTTTGTCAGGGGATCTCAACAGTGCAAGATGAATGGGCCATCCAGTGATATCCTGCTTTAATGAGCTGGCTTCTCCTTCCCTGAAGGAGGACATCTTGATCCTACACAATCATGCAAAGTGAAAGAACAGTACATCTGGAGCAACAGAATACAGGGCAAAACCAGGCAGGTTTCCACCCCCTATCCCACCGAGCCCCGAGTGAAGCCAAAAAGAGATAGTGAAATATTAATGCACTGTGATATACCTCTATGAAAGCCGTTGAATGTCACAAGTAGGCGAGGCAGGTTGTTGTTCTCATATGCTGTGCTGAGGGAGGGATAGAAAATTGTCTTTGTTGTCCTTTGCTTGTAATCTTTTGTAAATTCTCAGATGTCGCTGACTGGTAGGTGACACAATTTATGGTAACACAACACTTATGGCAATGTAGTTGAAACTGTTATACTCGTACACTCATTATCTACCCTGGAAAATTAATACTTGAGTAAATTAGTGAAAACAGCTGAAATGTTCTGTGTAAAGGTGTTTTCTCTTGGCTTTGCAGTTAGAACTGGAATCATTTGGCATTTCTCAAATCTGCTTTTAAGATGCAGATATGACTCTTGTAGTCATAATCCTTTGTCAGATATATCAACTTCAAAAATTTTGTTTGACCTTAAAGACAGAATTAGGGCTTGATTAATATTCTGTGTATGCTTTTCTTTTCACATTTACAAAATTAGGAATGTAAGAAAATCTTGCAATAGAGTTTTCATAAGAAAATCTTGCAGGAAATAAAAACAGACCGTAAAGGAAATAGATGCTTTGACTGTCAGAACCTTCTCATTTACAAAATACCTTTGAAGTCAACTAATGGTAAAAAGCAATAAAAATGTTTCAGTTATCCCAATGTAAAGCAAAAGAAAGCAGGCTTTATGGAGAAATTCTCCATAGTACTTCAGAGTGGGGACATGGGAGAGCCTCCCCCTTACAGACCAGTAAATTTTAACACAGCTTCTGCAGAGCTGCCATTTTATTTCTGAAGATGTTGTTCCTGCAGTACTTCTCCATGGTTGTTTTGAGCAGAGGATCTTTACTGCTCACTTTGGCTGAAGCTGACCTAATGTCTATCCCTGCTAATCTGCCTGGAGGTCTACACACATCTTTGAGCCTGAACTCTCCAATTCCTGTTTTTTGCAAATTGCACTATTGCCTTATAGCTCTGCAACAGAAAGACAAACTAATATGTAGTTTATGTAACTAAATATATTCCACTTCTGAAAGTAAAGCATTTTTAGTTGCTAACATGCTGTAAATGTAGAGAGATGAAAGTGGTGTAAGCTGAGAAACAACTTTGCCTAGAAATTCCCCAGCTTGTAGTAATGTCATACTTCAGCGAAAAAATTAAGATTAACTGTTGATGTGGCATTTGGGATAGGCTAAGGACATTAAACCTGTGTATCTCTACTGACAGTTACTACCACAGGTCAGCTGCTGTTGGGACCCTTACTGATTTTCTTCTACTACTGAAATAGCTCTGTTTGTGATCTTTGAGTTACGGTGCAGTGCAGGTTGCTGCAGAGGGCAGATATTAGTGTGAATCATAAGATAGAATAGAATCGTAGAATCATAGAATCATTAAGGTTGGAAAAGACCTCTAAGATCATCGAGTCCAACCGTCAACACAACACCACCATGCCCACTAAACCATGTCCCTAAGCGCCTCATCTACACGTCTTCTAAATACCCCCAGGGATGGTGACTCCACCACTTCCCTGGGCAGCCTGTTCCAATGCTTAACCACTCTTTCAGTAAAGAAATTTTTCTAATGTCCAATCTAAACCTCCCCTGGCGCAACTTGAGGCCATTTCCTCTTGTCCTATCGCTTGTTACTTGGGAGAAGAGACCAACACCCACCTCGCTGCAACCTCCTTTCAGGTAGTTGTAGAGCGCAATAAGGTCTCCCCTCAGCCTCCTTTTCTCCAGGCTGAACAGTCCCAGTTCCCTCAGCCGCTCCTTGTAAGACTTGCTCTCCAGACCCTTCACCAGCTTTGTTGCCCTTCTCTGGACACGCTCCAGCACCTCAATGTCCTTCTTGTAGTGAGGGGCCCAAAACTGAACACAGTATTCGAGGTGCGGCCTCACCAGTGCCGAGTACAGGGGCACGATCACCTCCCTACTCCTGCTGGCCACACTATTTCTGATACAGGCCAGGATGCCGTTGGCCTTCTTGGCCACCTGGGCACACTGCTGGCTCATATTCAGCCGGCTGTCAACCAGTACCCCCAGGTCCTTTTCTGCCAGGCAGCTTTCCAGCCACTCTTCCCCAAGCCTGTAGCGTTGCATGGGGTTATTGTGACCCAAGTGCAGGACCCGGCACTGAGCCTTGTTGAACCTCATGCAGTTGGCCTCAGCCCATCGATCCAGCCTGTCCAGGTCCCTCTGTAGAGCCTTCCTACGCTCGAGCAGATCAACACACCCACCCAATGTCCAGCCTGTGTCATACTGTGTCAAATCTAAAGGTACATCTGGCTTTTAGCATCTGCCCATATAGACAGTGACTAGAGGCCTAGAAATATCTAAAACAAGTGTACAGTGATGCCTCTCCAGAACACAGCTTCACTCTCCAACAATTTGGAGCTTAAGGACTGCCTCTGCCAGAGGATACAGAATGGCAGTCGTATGATACAGGGACAGAGCTAAGACAAGCGAGGTGACTGTATCTTCCTGATGGATGATGGAAATGATGACCAATTGACCAAAATGTCTGACTCCAAAGCAAATAATTTCTTCTGCAATGAGATTTAATATAATGAAAATCCTGAATTTTACATTGTCACTGTTGTTATGTATGATAAAGATAAATAGACTAACAACAGAGACTACACAGACCTTCCTTAAACATATTTAAAAAAATAAAGCAATCAGTTTGTCGGGGGGGGGGGGCACAAAAATTTTATATTTAACCAATGGGTAAATTCAGTAAATGCAACACTCCAAAATTAATTTGTGTTTCTTTCCATTGGTTGTCTCTTTAACATATCAAGCCGACTCCCCTTTTGTATTCCATGTTGATGATAGCACTACAGTTAGACTGTCATTCTGCCAACACAACGCACAGTTAGGAGAAATCTGGAATATGGAAATATCAGCTGCTGGCTTGGCTAGAAAAAAAACCTCCTCTCTGGTAAGTCCCAACTGTTACAGACTGCTTTGTAGACTAAAATCAACACCTTCACTGTGTAATACTCCATTTAAATATTAATTAAGGTCCATCTTTACCAAAATTCACATCTGAGGTGATATTGGCAAGTGTTATAATGCATGCCTATAAAGTTTCTGGGAAATGAGATTTTGAAAACCTTGGCACTTAAAAGGRTCTTTGCTGATGAGTACCGTTGAAGAATTAGCTTACATGCCCATGAAAAGGTGCTGAACAAGTGAGAAGCAAGGAAATATTTGGGAATAGAGAAAGCACAAAATGTTCTCTAGTTAATTTCAATATTCTACCTTTCAATTGCTAGGATAATTAAAGGAAGGGAAACATTTTCATGTTCTTTTGCAAGGAGAAGGAGAGTTTGTTTTGGAAGATGCTGATGTTTTGCATAAATGAGAAAATCCCAACTGATGCACTGAAAGCTTTCTTGACACTGGCTTGGTMATGTTCAAGTTGAGGTGTACAGGCATTCACTGATTTTGGATATTTTGTTTGACTTCCTYCCTGACTTAGTTCCAGCAATCTTTTCCAGAGTCAAGACTTGGGATTTTGCCATCTTCAATGAAACATGCAAAGATCTTATTGCTTGCCACACCTGTGATCCTCATTTTCCTTCAAGCCCTGCAATTTTACCTGGAAAACCTGAGTCTGTAGCTGTGCAAAGAGATTGAATAGCTTACAGTGAGCCAGGGTACTTGTCCTCCCATTGCAGAGGTGATGTATGGCCCACAGGGACCTAATAGCTTCTCCTGCCAGAAAGAACAATAGTCTCTAGCTTACAGAATACTCTTGATTGCTCTGAGTGTTGTTACTGCAGGCCGTCTAAGTTTTTTTATGAGGTGGCACTGACTGCTGAAACATCAACAAACCTTTACATGCAAACTGTTAGCATTTTTTCCCAGAACGATTCAGAGATGGAAAATTGCTGATATTCCACAGCCTGCAGGAGCACTCAACTTCTGCCTCTTTCTGGGTCCTCATCCCTGGAAAGAAGAGCTGTTCTTGTCTGATGGAAGAACCCTTATTTGAAGCTTTCTGAAGTTGTTAGACCCTTTGGGCTCCCCTGCACCTGTGTGATGTGGGCGTTTGGCAGCACCTCAGTTCCTCAAAGTTGGGGAATGACAATCAATTCTAATCATTGGCTGATGTTGTAAATATGCACTTGGTCCTGGAGGATGTGAGCTTCTGCCAGAAATTACAAGCGTTTAGTAGTCCCCTGGCTAGTGTAAACACTTGCAGCTACTAATTAACAGTAGCTTTTCACTTCCCTGCTCTGGGGAGAACTGAACTGCTGCTAAATAACAGTGCTTCTTCTAAGGCAGTAGTGCTATGTTCAGCTTATGCTAGTCTATGACCAGCATGAAGAAAAGGGTGGTCCTGCCCTTCCCTCCAGCCTTGCCTGCTTGTTGTGCTGGCACTAGCGAGCATGTGATTGCATGATGGCTTACAATGAAAACTAACCCTCTCCAAAAAATAGAAGTTTTCCTTTGGGTCAGTAAACTGATGTGACTCGTTGCATGGCTCCATTTAGTGTTAGAGCTGATGAAAAGGAGGAAATGGCAATCTGAGGCCATGGGAAGGGGAATCATTCTTTTTGACAGCAGGGCAATCTTGGATTGGCTTAAACCATCATGAAATGACCCCTCCAGACCTTGTGATCCCCTCTGAATCATTTCTTGGCTCTCAAGGGACACACAGCTCACAGTTTTAGAGCACAGTTGGGGAAGAGAAAGGAGCAGATGTGACATGATGAAAAGGAACAATGTGAAAGCGGTTCAGCCGGCATGGGTGGTTTAATGTCTCTTTGAGAATCACTTGTAGAATTAGTGTGAACCTGAGACTACTTTAATTTCTGCGAACTTACTTCCAGCAAACTTTTAAATTAAGCTGGTGGATGTGACGCATGTTCCTCACTCTTTCCAGCCGCTTCCAGTGGTGCCATGGCTCTTGTGCTTGAGTACATTCCTCTTTTTAACCAAAAAGTGACTCATAGTAAGTAGTTACTACAAGGTTTGTTGCTGGTAAAAAGTAACTTCATTTATAGTCTATTTGTGGCAAGGCTGTGTGCTCAGGGCAGTTTGGCAGAGCAGAGTGGCCCATTCTAACAGCAGGAGATATTTTTTCTAGAGGAATAATATTTCTATCAGCATTGAATTTTGGCTTGGTGTTTTTTCAGTCATTACTGGAAAGAGTTAAAGTGTCTTATCTCTTGCATTCCTCTACAATGGCTGACTTTGTATAGAACATCTGTCATTTGCTCAGTCTTTATTGCCATTCATATTGAAGGCAGTGATGAATTGCTGTTTCAATGTCTTCATCAGATTGTGCAGATATTTTCTTTGAGCATCTACCCATTTATCCTCAAAGGACTATCTGGATGGTTTAATTGATCTAATATAGCACAATGGCATGTGTCAATCTGCTAGCCAGCCCTTTCTTAATATCTCACTCCTGTTCTCTTAATTTGGCTTTAGAGAATGCTACATTATAATGAATGAGTAATAACTACCATACCTCCTGATAATATACATGTATTGATTGATTCACTGTGTCTGTTAGGACCTCAAGATCTTTCACAGAGTTAAGAAAGCAACATGCTTCTCTATTTTTTTAAATAACTCTGCATTTACTGAGTAATTCAGAATAATTTTTGTGACTGTTGCTGCAAGTATGTCTGGTTTCATGTCACCTCTCATGGCCATTGAATTTGTGCTATTACAGTTTTCAGAGTTTTACCTGTCACATAGTCCTACTCTATGACATATTTGTTGGATGCAGCTTGTTTTATAGGCTTTTGCCTAACTTCTAACAGATGGGGATCATGGTAATTCTTTTGATAGAAGCTTTGATTCTGTTTCAAGAAGTAATAGTGAAGTCAGTATTTCATCTTTTTTATGTTTGCAAAACTGATTTTGGTGTGAAATGAAGAAACATATATTTCAGTATCAGATCAGAATGAGGGTCTGGATGTCAAACAGCCTCAGTTAACAGGAGCTATTTTGTGGTCTTCAGAAAGTCTGTATCTTTAATAGGGGATTGATCTTAAGGCTATTAGCTGAGAGAGTTGAAACAAACACTAAGCTGAATTTTGCATATATGTTTTTGCAGTACTCCCGAAAACACAGAGTGTGCGCCTCTTCAGAGTAGCAGTATAAATAACCTTTTTTTTTTTCCTCATGTATTCCCTAGACAGACTTCCCTCTAGCTGGCTTCTGTTATCTTCTTTGTAGCTTCTATCACATTTCCCCTTCACCTAACATGCTCTCTGTACTTAGAGCTGTGGATGATATAGCCTAGTGTCCTTCCACATGAGATAAAGGCTTTTGTCTCCAGGTTATTCCCAAATGGGTGGGAGAAACAGTGAACCGCAAATCAGCTTCAAAGTCTAATGAAACTATTAGACTTTTTGTCTAATCCAGTACTTTGCATTTTGACTCCACAGATGGCTAAATAGTCTGGATTTATAATTTTCTCTAATTTGGTCCAATTTTGTATCCTTAGAAATCACAGCAGATTGCCCATTGCACATTTATGTGTCCATTTCTCCAATCTTTGTACTCTCATGCTCTAGTGGAGATCTCAGCGAAGGTTCTCAATCCAGCTGTGCTTCTATCAGTGAAGACGGCCTGTAGCATTATTTTGCTTGGCAGCATTTTGAATTGTCCATGGCTTTGCGTTTGAATATGAAGAAGTTGTGTGCAGAATGTTAGAATTTATTTTTACCCTATCCTATAAAAGGAACTACAAAAAAACCTGAGCAAGACAACCTTGACAAACATTACACTAAAATGCTTTCAGTTTAACAGAGTGACCTCTAATTCTTCATCCTCAATTTTGATTCAAGAAATAACTGTAACTGGAATTTTTCATCTGCAAATAATTGCAGCTACATTTTACAGCACTTAGCCTGATTACAGTTCCCACAGAGCTATGGTGAAGTGTGAGTTGCATGTAGCTCTGCTTCCATTACGGGGTCTGAGTTTATCCTGCCTTTTTTCTGATCCAGCTGATTCTGAAGAATTACACTGCTCAGGCATATTTTGATGAAATGGTATGTCTAAAAAAACATACCACTTTATTTTCACAGTAATGTAAATATTTCAGTAAGCCTAATTGAGAAGATTTCCTTCCTCTAGGGTTGAACTTCTGGTTAAAAACAGTGAGATAGATGGAGAGAGATCTGAAACCCGAGAGAGCTTAGCACATTAATGTGGGGAGAGTATGAAAAGGAACTGAAAATGAGTCTTCATCATCTTCATACTCCTCAAGATATCAGCTCTTCTGGATGTTCTATGTTCACTTGTTTTCTTTTATAATCTCCCCAACAGAGGAATCACCTCCCATATTTTGGAAAATCATGTGTTCCGAAAATGGTGGGGCTGAAAGAAGCAAGCTACTCTCTCCCATCTTCTACACTTTTCATCTATTTTAAAAATGAAAAACTTGGATAATGATAATAGGGAAAATACTAATGAAATGTGCAGACATATTGGCAAGCTGAGAAGGAACTGGGAGGAAAATCAAAAGAAAATCCTGGCCATCGTTCCACACATGTTTTAATGCATCTTTCCTCTGCTGCTCAGTTTATGTAATTCAAGAACTCAAGGTTATAAAGATGACATGAGAGTCATCTAAAGTCTTGAATTAAGCGAAGTGAATTAGATTTACAGAAGCTGATTTCTGTTGCTCTAAACCTCTTTTCTCTCTGAGCAGTCAATATGCTGCTAGATCAGCAATCTCCAAAAACAGGGACAGCAGTTACAGTTCATAGTATCTCCAGCTACAGCTGAAAACTGTAGCACTAATAGTAAGCTTTGGCTTGTTTCTGAAAGAACAATAGCAAGTGTTTAATGGTTATCGTGTTTACTGGAGTAGCATATTTTTTTCCTTTTTTTGGAAGGTCAAGTAATAATAGGTTCTTGATAAGGTTATGAATTCTAAGCTACTACAGTTTTATTTTAATATAACACTAACAATTCTGATTAGTTGAGTATGGAACTGGAGGCAGTTTGTCAGGAAACATCAGGCTGCATTTTGTGTCCTGCGGTCTGCCTGGAGGTTGTGGAATTGTGTTTGTTTTTCTTAGTATTGTTTGTGGTTGTAGGTGGCACTTTTTTTGCTAAACATATTCATGGCTCACATGACTTTTCTGAAGTGAGAAAGGAGAGCTTTTGCTATTAAAAATTTTGTAAGAACCTCCTTCACACTTGGCTGTGTTTGCTCTTCAGTCAAATTTGCTACTGTGATACCCTTACTTAAGATGGCTTCCTTGGCCGAAGATGATAGATTGAGACATTATCCTCCATTCTGCTTGTTTTTACAGATTGGAGAATGAAATCATAGTGTCACAACTTTTCCCAAATAATAACCTCTGAAAATAAATGAAATGCAGATGATACATTCCAGGCATAAAATTGTGCAGGAAATGATTAGTATGAGTGTTCCCAAAGATCTTTTCATCCTCATATAACAACCTTTATCTCTTGCCTTCCCTTCACTAGTCAATCCAACCCAGACAATGAATACTCACAAGGTCTTTGGTGGTTGGTTTGTTATATCTAATAGAGTTCTTTTCCGCTGACTGGATTTCCTGTTGAAATTATTCAGTGCAGTGCTTTTTCTTGCCTTTTTTTTTTTTTTTTTTTTCAAACTGATGGTCACATACTGTCTTTGAAGTAGTCACCATTAAAACCTAGCATTTGCCACCAAGTACCACGTGAATTTTACAAAATCATCTTAATCATCTGTGGTGTAGCAAGTAATAATTCGTAAGTGAGGATTTTGTTTAGAATGATCTCTTGCATGGCAGGTGCAGTGGGAATGTACATATTGCTATGGATGATGCAGCCTGCTCCATCAGTCTTGTGACTGATGAGCTCTCTAAGCTCAGGGAATTTCTGATATCAGAATATTTTTATCCCTTTTTATCTTCAAAGGGACTTGAGTCTTCAGAAAACAAGAGAAATTTTTATGGTCTGAGGTCTGGGCAGTCATTTCTGGCATTCAGATGCTGGGACACTTCTGATGCTTTGTTGTATATGAGGGCAAATATTGATATTTTATAAGGGTAGATCTATGAATACACTATTTAATTGTCCTGCAGGGTATTATGCTAGTACCCTACATTACCTTGTACCTAAGACCCTTTACAGATGTTGATTACAAAGTAAAAAATCTGTTAGGATCTGGGTTTGAGACTACCAGATCTTAACATATGCTTAACACAGTTGCATTAGCTTTTCATGCATGCATATCTTGCAATGGTGAATATTGACTGCAGTCCCCAGCTCTACACTCCTTGGTATTTGGGTGTCAGTGCTTGAACTACATTTATTCTGTCTGACCTGTTTTCTTGGTGATTACTGGCTCTATTAACACTCTTTTGTGGAATTCCTTGGGATATGTGGAAACAAAGAAGCTGTACAAATGTATACAAGTGTAGTATGGTGACACTGCTTATGAGTCGATTTTGGCACAACAGCATGCCAGTTGGGGGAAGGCAAAGGCTAATATTCAACAGATGGCAAAGTCCTAAACCCTATAGTAATGGCTGCAGTCATTTTCATTATTGTTATATGATGACACATACAATAGTTGGAAAAGACTTGAACTGGGTAATCACAGCAAATATACTCCAAAGGACCAGATGCACTTCAAACTATCAAAATGATGATGGATGTTCAGGCTGAGTGCCACTTCTGTCCATATTCCAGGTATATTTACTGCTGAGGACTGGAAGCCACATTGCTTGCTGTCATACACAGGGCTGGCATTTTTCCCTTCTGTAGTAACTAGGAACAAAACATAAAAATTGGCATCTGTTATACGTAGGGAAATTGTTCTATATTGCTGATGTGTCTGTGTACTGTTATCACATATATAGTGATATATATTAGTTTGCAAATTTTCCAACATGAAGATCAAAACATTAAAAACCAGAAAAAGTTTGTTGTGGAAGCCTAAAGAATTTTAAAAGTAGATCATAAGCTTCTCTGAATGGTCCTGATAAAAATCATACCAGTTTATGGAAAAAAAACATCAGACGATTATACCTCAAAGTTTTATAAGGTTAAAGGTATTTTTGTCCTTCTAGCTTAAGAAGCCCATGAATTATTTGTTATTATTCTTATAGGGGATTTCCATTTCATAATTTGAAGGTTTTTTTAATGATTTAGATTTTTATGATTTTTATTTTTCTAATTTGAAGGATAAAATTATGATAATCTATGCTCTGGCAGAAAAAGACATTGGCTTTTAGAAAATTAATTAGATCATATTTGAATATTCATATTACTACTTTGCATCTGTGTAAAAATAGTGCTTGTTGATTGCCTGGAGATTTAGGAGTGACCTACTATGACCCAATTAAAAAAAAAGTCCAACAAAACAGGCCTTTTTCTGAGCTATTCATTACAGCATCTACCATCATGATACGTTCACAGGCTTTGACTCAGTTTGTGTTAACAGGGGCATGCAGTGATCCCTTCATGTTTATTTTTTTTTTCTAAAAAAAAGAAAAAGAAAGTAAAATCATGTTGCTTTATTTAACAATTCTGTACAAGCCTTTGCACACTACAACAAAGCTGGAATATTTCACATCTGCCATCAGTGATCTAACACTTAATATTAAGACAGCTCCTACTGTGACATGTTTTAAACTGTTTCTTCCCTCTGCTGGGCTAACAACATAATAGGGATCAGGAAAACAATTCTGAACATGGCATTGCTAAAATCTCTGCAAAAATTTCTAGGTTAAGCCTTCTTTCTGACCCTACCTTCTGTAATTGGTGCAAAGCAGATTGAGAGAACCTGCAGAAAAAATCTTGTTAAATCAGACTGCTGTTCTGTCAGCTGATGTTGAGCTACTTATACGAGATCCTTGGTGCAAATCCTGATGTATTCATGGCTTCTATAAAGTGGAGCATTAAAAAAGCCATAAACAAGGGGGGAAATCCATAAATCAATCTGAATGGGAAATTGAAATTATAACAAGACTTTTTACAAATCTAATAAAATGAGAGAGTTGGTTTTTTTGGTTTTGTTTTTTCWTTTTTTTTTTTTTTTGTTTTTTTTAAACTCTACAGCCTTGAAAGGTATATGGAGGACATGCATCTGGAAAGGATTTTCTTATTTTTGCAAGCAGGCTGTGTGTGCATACTTGCTCTGCGATATCAAGCCCACCGATATCTGCAGGAAATCACTCCCCAGTGTTTTCAGCGCATCTTAGATCAGGCTCCTTTAATTTTAAGCCCTCTGCAGAATTAAGCTGGACATCATCTGAGACCAGCCTTTCAAACTGATTTAGAGCCAATCAGGAAAGATGATATCACAGCCAAAGGTACAGGATCAGGACTCAGGAATTTAGGATTTGTTTCTGTGATGTCCCATGTACTCTGGGAAAACTAATTTTGCTCTAGATTATAATTTTAAGTACCTGCATCAGTCCAGGAGTAGCTCTGAGATGCTGTGCATTGGAAGCAGAGACCAGCTTCTCACAGCCCCTGTCCAACATCCTGCCTGCTCCAGGGGTGGAGAGGGAAATTTTTTGCTGATGGGAAAATTAGGATACCTGTTGCAGAACAGAGGTACAAAGACCCAACTAGCCCAGGTCTGAAAGGGTATTAGTGAGTGGGCTTTACTTGCTTATTTGAAGCAGTTTACTCGAGGTTATGAGGAAGGTTCTTTCTTCCTTTAAAACACTGCGGAACTCTACATTTCAAGTTTCAATCTTAATAAATCTGGATGCAGTTCTGCCACCTTTACTCGGTCTGGGTGGTCCCAGTGACGATGCTCTGTGATTCTGCACTCAATGACAGAAACTAAATTGTAAGTCTGTACTGAACACAAGTCAGAGTCGAGTCATGTATGTCTCCATCCTCCAGCYGTGCAACAGGATAAATGATGCTCCCTTAATTTTAAAATATTCTGAAGACAAACAGATGTTTGCAAACTGCTTGACTACTAAGGCATTGTGGTCTGTGTTAAATAAACAGCCAGCCCACCTGACACAGAGTAGCACAATCACAAAAACACCAGCCAACCATTCAAACAAGCCTTCCTCCCAACTTATCTGAATAGGTCTGAATCTCAGAAGTGTTGTGGGCAAAGGTTATGTACAGATTTCATCTGAACTCTTTTTTTTCCTGGACTTAATGAGTACCTTTGAGCATTGCAGTCAAGAAAACATTCCATCTGGTGACAGCTTTTGTACAAATGAGAAAAAAGGACATTTTAAGAAAACTTCATGCTCAAATGGTCAGGTGGCTTTATTTATTTATTTTTCTTTTGTTTCATACTCAGCTAGTTTTGCATAACTTTAGAAACACAGTTTTATATTGTACAGGTCCAATACAAATTAAAAATGGTCATTAGGCCATTAAGAATATATCTAGTGCTATCAGTTATTGTCTCTGTTAAACTGAATGTTTTTGTAGTACTTGGAAAGATCCATAAGAACTCTGAATCTATAAAAACTTTAATAATACTTTTGTAATGGAAAACCTGCTGACCTTTGGTCCTAGTTTTTAATAGATTGACATAATTGCAGATTCACTTACTGTAACAGGCACAAAATTAAAAGCACAAGTAATTGTCATGCTGATACTGGAAACCCATGGCTGAAAGTGCAAATCTGTYTCTATCCTTTTAATTTGTATTGTTGAATAGGATAAAAATCAGATTTATAAGCAGAGGGAGTGTGTGGGAACTACGCTAAACTGATCCAGAGGAATCAGCTTAGATTCTCAAAGGTAATTAGAAGCTTCAAGTCCCGTGTTGACGCTTGCAGACTCACTGCAATCAACAGGAGTTCAGGAGATTGGAGCACTGTTGTGGAACTGGTTAATTTGATGCAATTTGATTCTGAGCTTACTTCAAAAACTGATCAGCTGAAAACAAACTAATACTGAGGCTGTGCGTAAGAACATCATCTCCATAAGGCAAGATTAAAGTGTAGAAGTCTGGGCTGTCAGACATCTTATGAAGCCAAAGAAAGTGTTGCATGAGCAGTACTATGGCCCTGCTATTTTGTGGTGGTGTTGCTTGAACTTCTTTCCCAAGAACAATCCTGTCCCACCCTTCCAATGCCCATAGCCCTGGCACTGAAAGACCTCCACTGACCTTTCTCTCCAGTCTCTATGTCCATTTTCTTTCTTTTCCAATTTCCTTTTTTCTCCCTTTAATCTTCTTCACGTGGACTTCAGTGATGGCAAAAAGTTGTGACTGAACCAGATGCTTCTTCCAGTGGCTGGATAGGTTTTCAGCACATTTATGGGGTTTCATCTCCATATGAACTTGGGAAGTGAATGAGATCCCCAGGTCTGTGTGTATGTAACCTGCCTCTGGAGGTATCGAGTTGTTTTGATGGACCTACTGATTCTATATGTTTTTAGTTTTAGAAGTACCCAGGGGCTTCAAATGAGATTGAGGGCCACATTGTACTGGGATCTGTGTACATAAAGACTAAGAGACAGTACCTGACACACAGAGCTTGAAGTCTAGACAGCATAAGGCCAAAAGGGGAAAGCCAGTCGTACAATGAAATGATGGTTATACACCTCAGAGTAGCCAAGTTGGAATTAGTTTCCTAATGCCTGAAATTCAGTCCACTGCTACACACTGCCTTGCACACCAAGAATACTCTTATATGGGATGAATGGATGTAGTTTAGGGACTATCAGTTGCTTGATAGTCCAGGGACTGAAACAATCAGTGAATCCACGTATCTTATCACCTGACCTGTGGTTATTGCCTGTGTGCTCACTCTCACCATAGCATATGCCAAGTAATGTGGGTTTTTTTGTCCTCTGTCATTAGATTAGTATCCAGTTATCGTCACTGAGACTCATGATACCCGTGGAATAGGATAAATGAAGAAATACTTCAATTATTTTATCAATAGCTTTCTCTTTTTAGCATCCTCTGCAGGATGATCTGGTTTACCATCTGGGACTATTATAGAGCTGTCTATAAAAGATTGATAACATTTTAAAATTTGAACTAGAATTGCCATCAGCCTTTGTTACACTAAGGCCTTTTCCTTAAACCTTTACCCTAAATGAATTTTTAATTATGAAAATCAGCCAAAATTTTCATTCCAATTACAGCAGGTATACCAGCAGCTTAATATCAGAATAATATCTATTTCAAATTGCTGCATATAGGTAGATCGGGATTTCAAACCTCCACAAAACAAATCAATAACGAAAGAATTTATAGCATTTCCTTTTCAGTCACATTGCATGGCATTATACTTGTAGAGCTGAAACTTAAGATTGGTTTCTGTGTTTCTGTATTGATGCATCCCATGTTTGACACGTGTAGACAAAAGATAAAACTTTTCTCCTTGTTCACTTAGGCTATTATTTCTACTAGAAGGGAGTATTTCTACTTTTTAGCCACCTGTGTGTGATGAGTACTGCTGAAGTTCATGGGAAACTTTCCAGTGATAACTAGAGCAAACCCTTCCTAACTAGCTGAAGTAAACAGTCTCTAGGTAGGCAAACCTCTCATTTAGGGTGCCAAACTTCTGAAATTTCTGTCTCTTCCTTGAGAGTGGACTGTGAGGTCTCATTTAAATGTGGAAAGTAAGTCCTTGAATATCTGAATTTAGGCTCTCAAACTGATCCATTTGAAATAAGTGACTATTCTTAAAAATGTGCATTTGCCTATCAAAAGTCTTGTTAAGCTATATGGTACACTACTAAAAGACAGATTAGGTATAAATGGATTACATAGAATTACTGGAGTATAATCACAAAGTTAAGAAATAGAAAAATGTTACTGTTAATATATCATTGTCAAATTAGGTGGTTAGATATCATATCCTGCATAGTTCAGCTTTTTTATTAATGACTTACAAGTGGAAGACTTGGAAGAGTTACAAGCCTCTGTATGTACATGATGTCTTTAGAAATAGAAAATACCTCTCTGCATCTTTATCTTGTACAGAATCTGAACCTGCTCAATACTTCTTTAGTTCACACTATTTAGAGAGTTTAACGTTGTCCCACAAGGAGGCAAACAATTTGCATAAAGCGATAGGAAAGAAATAAGAACAAATTATTTCTCTGAATAGATAGTTTTTAAATCCATTGTTTGAAAAGCTCTTTTATCATCAGCAGAGTGATGGATTATTTCTTTAAGGGAAAATGGCAATAATTAGTTATAATACCTGAGAGAACTCAATAAATATTTGCTAAATTAAGATTATTTATTATTTGTATTCTAGGAGTGTCTAGAAGACTCCTGTGAGATCAGACCCCCATTGTTCTAGGAACTGTATAAGAACAGCTGCTATCCTAAACAGCATACAGTCCAAAATAGATGGCAGGGAAGACAGGAAGGGAAACAGAATTGCAAAGAAACAAAATTAATTGCCTGAGGGCACAAAGTTAGCAGCAGAGCTAGGACTGTGATTAGGTAGGTCTCTTCAAAGCCATTCTGGAGCTTTACGTATTGGAGCAGGTACCTTTCCTTCTTATCCTGTCCCCTTTGACTTCCAACCCATCCCTCAGTGCAACAACCAACCTCTGATACCTGGCATCAAGGCCTTGCTCAGCTCCTCATCTTGCAGATACCTCGAGCCAAGTCTTTTACAGAACATTTCTGTTTTCTGAGTATGAGGTGAGGATAATCTTCACTTCTTTTGAGATGGTTCCTCTATCCAAACTCACAGCTCCTCCATTATACTTATATAGGACAGCAAGTTTGCTTTAGATTTCTTGATATTTCTCACTTCTTTTGATCACTGTTTATACCTTCCCTCTTCTGCCAAGTTTGCCACTGTATCCTGCACCCTATTCATCTGCAGACTGTTACCATTACCCGTCTGCCCTGCTGTTCTTGATCCTGTATAAGTGCATTGTGAATTGTGAGTCAGATGAGTTTGTTCTTTGCTGATGTTTTCCAGACAATACACTGCAGATCTTCCATTAGAAGAGTAAACTATATTGTCTGTCCTTTTTTGTCACTGATCTTCTTCACTTTCTGAGCAGAAAAGGACATGGAATAGCCAGCAAGTTAATACACCCAAGAAGGAGGCAAATCCATGTGGACACCCATGTCCTGGATTGTGTCCTCCGCATTCTGTTTCTTATGTATGTCTCAAATTTAAAAGGAATTTCAAAAATTACTGCTCCAGGCAGCTGAAGTAATGAAGTGGTTTGGGTCAAAAGCAAGTGGGTGCAGAAAGCCTGCACGGGGAGCTCAAGTGAGCCTACCCAGGCAAGAGCAGTGCTCTGCATGGAGTCACTTAATCTTGTGTAAATGTCACTTAGGAGGCACTAAAACAGGGTGGGGGGAGAAGAGTTCTGGGGACAGTGGCCCTGTCATAACATGAATCTTCTGCATTTCCTCCACCATTTGCTCTTAGTTTATACATCTATATGAAATTTATCTTTACTTCAGTTATTGCTATGACAATTGGCCTTCCCTTCTGCACAGGCTGCAATTCTAAATCCTGAGACCCTTTGGTTCAGGTACTGCCTTTGTTCGGCAAAGGTCTCCAGAGACCCAAGGTAGGCTGTGCTAGTGGGGAATTCTTTCTGGGAGCACCCRTTGACCAAGATCTTCTCTAATCTAGATAGCAATTGAAACACCCTCTTGCCCTGTTTCATAAAAGAGTATTCTTTCCCTTCATCTTGCCTTTAAGAATAGGTYTATGGGCATTACTTACTTACTTAAAGCTATGCACTGATTGAGTTATGCAGCTGAAACCTTCATATTAACCTTTTCTGTGCTTCTTCTTCAGGGTGAGTTAAAAAGCTAAGTGATGGTAACATTAACCCCAAGGTTTGAGGGTTTTGTTTATGTTACAGTGGTGCACTGTCTCTGTACAAAACCAAATAGTAGTACAGATATTCCTAGAGGCTAAAATAATTAAAAATGGTTTCTGTGATGAATGTTCCCTAYAGCTGGCCTGTTGGGGAGTCTGGCTAGGAAAAGCATTCAGCATAAAYCTCTAGGGTTTGCTCCAGTTTCATCTTAGCACTGTGGTTCACCTTTAGCTGTAATATGTTCCACACTAGAGTTTGATCTTGATATCATCTAGAGAAAAGCTTTTGTGAGTTCATAAGATAGATGCATTGGCAGATACATGTTCAGACTTTTGCTAACAGGTCAACCTACTTTTTTTTTTGGCCTTAAGTGTGTGATACTGTTTCTACCAGGTAAACTGTGTAGTTGCAAGTTGAAGGGTTCAGTGCTGTCTGGTGCCACAAACTGATAGGAATCTATTTACAAGTGATTTACAATTGAGGCAGCATCCAGGAGATTATAAAATGAATTTCTCCAGCTGAAATAATGACATAAGCTGGCACTGAATGTATTTCCAAGATAAATKTCTCCTTTTTAGAGATCAAATTCTCAAGACAAGTCATAGTTTCTGTTTTGGCAAAAAAACCCCAGCAGCTTTAGAACTGTTGATTTGTTATGTATTAAATCTAAAGACCCATAAGTGTCATCTGTTCCTGACCCAAAATAACTTGTAACTGGTCCTGAGAGGACCAGGTCTGTGAGTGAATCCCTAGACTAGTGCAGAGCTGCTGCAATTCTCCATAGGAATGGAAATACACTCTGTCATAGTTGATTGCAAGATCAAGACCCAAATTAGGATAAACAGCATTTGAACAGACATGAATCACAAGAAACAGGATGTGAAGTCTTGTAAGCTTATAGTTATTTGGCATGATTTTCAAAATGTTTATGCTTCACCTGAAACTCACAGCCCAGGTAGCTTTAGTTGGATGAAGTGCATCARCAGGACAGTGTGGGATAAATGGAGCTTGTTGTCCAGGTAGTCACCCTGAGACAGATTTGTGTATCTAAATTTAGTTGCATAGAGTCATTTTTGTTGCCTTAGGTTATCTGATATCTTGGCTAACTTAGAGTATCTAAAATGACACTAGATGGCTACGTTTAAACACATAATGTATCTATCTGTTTGACACTTTTGTGGTGTTTCAGATACATTTGGCAACCTTCAGTTAGCTCCATATTCCTGGTTACACAGTTCCTGGGTGAGCATGCCTTTGTATATGTGAACTGTGCATTTGCAAATTCTATGAGAGAAAGGTATCTCAGGAAAAGGACAACAACCAGACGTACAACATATCCCATCTTCTATCTTTTATTTAGTGAGCATTTTCTTCCATGAAGTCTTGAACAAATGACTTTGAATGAAAAAGACAAAGGCTTTTTAATATGCTTAAAGTTATGGTTAAGTACAGTGGGATTGTCAGATGTGTAGGTGCTCATTTTCTTTTGCTTTCTGAATACACATCTTCTTCACACCTTAGTACACAAATACTTTTGAAAATTTAAAAAATTCTGGGAAGCTAGAATTTACTTCTTTAGATGCCTCAATAGCTTGACAAACTTGGCCCTTCATTCCCAGCTGTAAAAAACAGGTAAGAACACTTTGTATGTCTCAGAGGTGTTGTGAAATGAAATCCACTAAAGATTTTGGGTTCTTTACAATGGGCAGCAGGGACATCCATATTAGAATGGTACAGTATAGCTGCAATCAGTAATATATAAGTATCTGTATGACCTTATCACACAGTTATATTTGACATGCAACAAATTTAACCTCTGTATCAGATTTAGAAGTAGAAAAGGGCTGTGCCCTGATAGGCTACTGCATAGTGAAGTGCTAAATTTTATGTAGTTAACTTGAATGTGTTCCATTCCAGGATTTGAAAAGGCATTAKAAATGATTAAGAATTGGGCCTTCAGCATTTTGCGGTTTCTCTTTCTTGGGATTTGTGTAAGCATTTCTCTCGTTTAATAGCTTTGAAACCCCAAGCTGAATCTAACTGTCCAAACCCCAAACCACTTCAGACTGAAAACTCAGCTGAAATCTGTAAGGGGTGTGGAACCCAATGGTATGTGAGTTTTCCATTATTTTAGTGAAAGTCTAATAGGACCAGATTGTAAACAGTGCTTACTGGGGAATATGGAAATGATTTTTTTTTTTTTTTTTTTTTTTTTTTAAACTCCAATGTCCTCTGTGGCAGCCACAGCTATAAATTACACCCTGTGCTCAAGGGAGTCCAGGCACTGCTGCCTTGACATGCTAAACCAGACCAAGAAGTCCAGGACATCTAAACTCTGTAGTGGTCTGCAAAGCTGGCTGAGCTCATAGAGAACAGTGTGCTGTGTCATTCTTTTGTCAGTCAGAGGAGTCTTGCAAAAAGTTTGGAACTGGGAAGAAAATTTCATCTGAAGTTCAGCTGACACTTTGAGGACAAGCTAAATCAAACTTAAAGTGATTTCCAAAGTAGGTGAGCCTTTCTCAATTTCTCAGTCTGCCTAAATGCAGAGCCTGTTACGTGTAGTTACCAAATCAATGATGTTATTTCTTCTTGGGCCTATTTGTTTGACATCAGGTGCAATATTGTTTCAGAAACAATATTGTTTGTGCATTATACTTATTTAATTTGGTTTGCATATGCATAGGTGTGTGTACACTGTTATGCAAGTATATTCATGAGATATCTTCTGTTTCTGTCTCTCTGGGGAAGTCATAGCTCCAGGTGATATGATCTTATGATATGAGTACAAAATAGGTTTATAGAAAGAATAAAGAAGTCAACTAAGAGGCAGTCAGAATTTAAATGTGAAGTATATAGAAGGATCTCAAAAATCAAACTCTGACAAACAAGTGGTTGCTCTTCATAATTCAGCTACAGTTGTCCTTAGGCACAACTAGAGTTACTACCCAAGCACAAATATTTGACAATATAGTGAAATTACATAGTGATGACATAGAAACAATAGAAGGTGGTGTCATAAAGGTACATGTAAGGATTCTATGTGCATTGTAGTATCAGTGTGGGTTTTTTTTTTTTTTTTAATTCAAGTGCTCAGTGCTGCCAGATGCTGTGAAAACTAGGTAGTCTTTCCTAAAATTCAGATTAGACTAATAGTGCAGTGATGGTGTTATTTGTTTAGGTGATCTAACAATACATATGCATAATTTAATATTTTGTTTGTTTATAGGTTTGAATTATACCTTTGAACTTCTAGGCTTTGGGTAGAGAGAAACTTTTACTCTTTAAATCAAAACAAAACAAAACCCTGGATGGACACAGGGATTTTCTTTAAAGCATCGAATTCCTTCTGTCTTAGCATCATCACTATACTCTGGCACTTTGAACAAGTACCCTGTAAGTCACACTCTTTTTTTTGGCTTATTCAGGAATAGCTCATTTAAACAGAGTTTCCTGTTTTAACTGAGTTGTGTCTCTCAAGAAATACATTTACTCTTTGTTCATAAATGGCACTGTTCATTTTCAGGTGCAGTTGATTTTCGTCTATGTAATACATTTTATGTTTTTAGATGTACATTTAAAACAATATTTTGGAAAATGTATTATTTTAAAGGAAGGTAYTTAATTGAGCAATTCCTGATTTGAATGCTGAATGATTAGAAAAATCTTACTGGTACACAATTGGATTCTGATCTTTTTTTTTTTTTTTCTCTTGGCCCAACAAAGACTAGATGTGTTGAACTTTATGGCATTCTGTAAGTTGATCTATACATTCAGCATTTGTTTTAAGAAARGACCAGAAGGAGCTGAGTTTTATTCTGTTATTTCAAAAGACATCTCAATTCTTTCCTCAGCTGTAATATTCAGTTGTAATTTTCATAACACAGTAGCCAGACATTAAGGTAGGCAGAAATAACAAATAAATAAAAGAACCGGCACAGAGATCTTTCAGTTATGACACTGTATCCAGGAAACATTTGTAAAGATCATTATATAGCCCTAGATGAATGACACTATCTTTAGCTAATTTTTATTGATTAAAAAGCTATTGATGATCTGTGAAAGGAGAGCAGGGGCAAACTTTGCCTCATGAAGAAAATCTCATAATAATGAAATGCTACATGATAGCCCTGATTTCTACATGTGATTCTTTTTCAAGATCAATGACCTATTTACACTTCTTTTGGCTCAGAGATGCTAATTTGCAGCTTTCTTCCTATTAGAAGTTGTTTATTAAAAAGGAACAAGAATAAGACATTGTCTGTAGCAAGATATGCTAATCTCCAATAAGAGTATCAGGTGTCTCTTCTGCTGATTTTGAAATAACAATATGACTCGTCAAATCAACACTAGTAACAAAAGAACTCAATCTAACTGGATCTAACAACCGCCTAGAGCGATAATTGCTAGATAAAGAAGAGGGGCATGAAATGGTCATTGAAAGCAAAAGTGAAGGCAAAAATGATTCAGGTAGGTAACTTTAATTAAATCAAAACAGAATAAAGACAAATTACAGTTGCATCATGCATATGAATATTAAAATCAGCCATCAGCAAAATTTTAATGTAATGAAGTACAGTATCAAGTCAAGTCTGACAATAATTCAGAAACATACCTCAAACAAGGTATGACTCCAAGGGCAGGCCATAAATAACAACCATAACAAAGGAAGCTCTAGCTTAATGAATAAACACAACTCACTACTGAGTTTGTACTCAGCCTGACTCACTACTGAAATTATACTCATGAAATTATCAATTTCAATGAAGGCCAACTGTTATAAAACTGAAATATCACTGTGATGAATCAAGCCCAGATTCTCATTTCTCCTTTTTCATCACCTTGACATTAGCAGCGCTTGCCATATTTTTCTGCCTCCTCCTTGGTCAGCATTTTACATGGTTATGCAATAATAGTATAAGAATGGTTTTCCAAGAGATTTGTGACTGGAATGTCTTCCCAGAATTCTGACTGTATGCTTTGCTACTGAATTTGCTTGAGACCTGATTTTTTTTTCTATCCTATGTTCTTCATAAACTTCCTACAGGTTCCTACCAGACCTTTTCCACACATAGTTTTGCCTTTCACARTCCCATATTGCTGGCAAATTGCATAGGAATTTCCCATGCCATAGTCTACTTTTCAATCATATAACACACAATTGTACCGCCCTAATAATTTTATTAGGCAGTTCTTTCACTGCAGTACAAAGACCATGTTGGAAAATGCTATCACACAGTTCTTAAAATCTATTTAAAATATGTATGCTGATCATACTACAATTTTTCTTTTTCACTGAAGCATTGAAAATGTCCAATACATACAGATGAGATTTATGAAATATTATATATGCCTGGAAACACTTGCATTCTCCTATTGTTTGTTGCCTGTAAGGGCAAAATCTATGTAAAAGTCTTAAAGCCAGGATTCTATGAAACATAATAAGTAGAGAAAGCAGACTGTCTCTTTACATTTTGTCTTCCTTTTTGAAATTAGAAATATGCCTGCTTTCTTCAGTTCCATTAGCATTTTTGCAGACCTCCATATAAAACAAATTATTGGATGAGGTCTCTAAGATTGTAGCTTCTTGTTTTTAACATTTCAGCAGCAACACTGTCGACACCTGGTGCTTGTTATTCCTAAGAGTTCTGATWGCCTCTTGAATCTCTTCAAAATTTGGCTCAGCTGCCTGGAAAGTGGCCATTTTTTGTTAGCCTTTTCATTCTCTTTATGGAGCCTGTCTAAGTACTCCTATTTCTGTAGTTGCATTCCTTGTAATAAAATGATTTCCATTTTTATCTTTTATCAGACTTTCTCATTATTGATATTCTTTCCTTCATGCATTGATAACCTTGTAAAATTCTTGCACAGTCTCAGCCTCCCTAAACTCAATCATCAGAAGCAAATTCTCTACATACTATAATCCTCTGAATGGGCCCAGTCTTGCCTGAGGAACAAATGTACAATTTGCCAATGCCCTCCATCACACCATAGTAAGAATCTCCTCCAAAGAAACCATTGAAAGCCCTGAATCTTGTATTTGAATTTCCCAGAATATAATATATTTCACCTAGCACACCAAATGCCCTTATGGAAACTGGGGAGGGGTGTTGGTAAAATTGAACAACAAATCTACACTTGAATGAACTCCTACAGAAAATCAATAATGGATATAAACACCCACTTTCCAGTGGGGGAATACTTCTCACAAAATAATCCTTCCCTCTCTGGCCTGATGCTCAAAGGAAAGGTATGAAATAGCTTCAAAAGAAAATTTTGGGAAACAAAATTTCTAATGCCATTGCATACTAAAAAGCTAGCCCTTATAGCTACAGATTTCGTGGAACAGTAATGGTTACCCTTTTTATACCAACTTCCCTACATTTCTCAGATAATAATCAGATACTTACCTCTGCCTCTAAGCTTATCACCTAAAGTCTTACTAAAATTCTCCTATTTCTAGTAYCTATTAACTTTTCTTTTTCAGATTTTGTAACTGGTTTTTAATATATCTAATTGGTTTCAATCTGTACTTAACTTTGCAATTTGTTACTCCTATTTCTTACCTGAAGGATGGCTTGCATAACCACAATTTAGCCTTTTGTTTTTGACTTCTGGAGGTCATTTACCCCAAGCTCTTGCTCAAAGCAGGGCTAACTTTTGAAGTTAATGAGGTTGACCAGGGCTGTGTTCAGTCCAGTGTTGTAAATGAAAATGTTACAGTCTCTCAAGCACTTGTCCCCGTGCTTGACTGCTCTCATGGTGAGGAATTTTTTTCTCATGTTCAACAGGAATTTCTCTGTGATTGTTGCTTATTGTCTTTACACAAAGTTTCCTAGAAAAGCCTGTCTCCATCCTCTCCACAGCTCCCTTTTAGGTAGTAGAAATCTGGCAGTTAGGTCCTTCCTTAGACTTTTCTCTGGACTGAACCCAGTTTCTTCAGCTTCATATGTCATATGCTTCAGCACCTTAGCCATCTTCATGGCACTCTGCTGGATTGCCTCCAGTTTGCTGACATGTCTCCTGTACCAAGGGGTCCAAGAGTGGACATAGTATTCTACATGCAGCTAACTATGTCCTGAAGTCACGAAGGCTACTCATGTTTTTAGTAAATTTATTCTGATTCATTCTCTCCCTGAAGTTTTGTGTTGTCTTTGTAGGTTTGCAGCTTCTCCTTCAGCCTTTTCATATTCCTCATTATCACACTGATTACACTGGCACACTGTCCACGTTGCATACTAGTTTGAAGTTACTTGTTTACAATCTTCAGTATGTGGATATATTTCTGGAAGCTGTGCTTTTGTACTGCCCTTTATTTTTCTGATGTCCTTCCTTTTGGTATCAACACATCTGCAATTTAATATAGCAGACTCAAGAATTTTTTTCTGAATTAATACTTCAGATTTGTGTGCACAATTTGGATTATGTAAAGACAATGTCTTATATATGTACTCTTATATTTTGTATTTTCTTTACTATGTCAGTTTTTTTTCTTACATTTCTGTTACAGGACAGTCATATGAGTTACAGTTGCCTCCCTCTAGGTTTTGATGCCAAGAGATAAAGACTTCTGTCTTGACTTAGTAAGTGCATGATCAGTCTAGCTCATAGTAACCCCATCTGTGCTATTCATGGATRTTTGTGAGTAGTCGTAGCAGAAAACACAGTACTCTGTAAAGGCATTTTACAAAGTCTGTTCAAATTAATCTAGTTTCACTATCATGAAACACTTATATTCTTTCCATTTCTTTTTTTACTTCTTCATTTTCTGGGCTAAAACTGTAGAAATTGTAAGACATCCTACAGCTGTTGAAGATATTCAGAGCATTCATCATCTAATAATCTTTATTTTTCTTCAGTGAAAGTAGATACATTGGTGAAGTCACTACTGAGCTCTTTTTAATCTTAATTGCATGTTTGTCCACGAATGGCTTCAAAGGTATTTCTGTTGGTAACATATTTAACTGTTCCCATTTCATGTCTTGTAGTCTTTCTTCCACTGTGAATGTAGATTTTTCTGTATTTCTCTGTATCTTATCTCTGAGAAGGCTGTGACGTGTGCACAACTCTGCTTTGGTTGTGCTATAACACTTTGGGGAACTTTTGGCCTATGTAAGATCAGATGTTCCACATTTTTAATTCCTAGTCTTTTCCAGAGCTGATGGCTTTTATTCATAGTATTATCTGTGTTTTTTCTGAAGTTTTTTGGGATGTCTCCTTAAAATTGTGCTCTGCTGTAGATCAAAGAAGCCATTATTAAATTTCTGTTTCCCATATATGTTCTTTTAAGCTGTAGATCAAATCATTCTTAATCTTCTGTAAAAGTATCGAGCTCTTGGAGTATTTAGCTATGAACAGAACTTCTGATCTGCTAAGCATGCTCAAGGCTCTTCTGTGAACTGAGTACAGTTTAGCAACATTTCTCTTGAAATGTAGACAGCAGATTGGGACAGTATGTTCTGGCAGTGCTTAGGCATTGCCAAATATACAAGATAATGTTACTACACTTTTCCTTAAAATTTCCTTTTCCTTGAAAATTCCTAAAGATGCCACGGTGATAGGATCTTTCAGCGGATTCAGTCTCCTCTCTACCCAGTGGTTCCAGGCACTGTAGTACATGGTGTGATGTAAGATTCTGACAATTTTTTGTTCATAAAATTTATATTTTCACTTGGGCTTTAGAAAATCTCTTCCGTTGCTTTTGCCCAATTTATTAAACTGTCCCAGTGGAGTTTTATTGTCTAGTTATCTATAGATTTGCTACTTATTACTTCCTTCAGAATCTGAGTAATCAAAAGCCTTTATTGGTGATGATTTATGTTACCTTGTAGGTCGGTGACAGATGTTTGTAAACTATGTGGGGCCACAAAACCTGCAAATTGCATGTCTCAGGTTTAGCATAAATATCTTGTCTTGGGCAATTTCTCTAAGTGCTTACATTTCTTTCTTCTCTTCTTCATCCTTTATTTCTATTGCAGCAAAGCTCAGAATAAAACCCTCAAAGGTAATGAGCACTTATTTTAAGTTAAGGCTACATCAGGCAGTTTGACATTTTATACCTATTTTACTTTTCCTCAACTAAATGAGCACTGGTAATGCATATATTTTGTGTACTGGAACAGGTCATGTCCCTTTCTGTCACAGTCCACCTTGTTTTGTGATTGTGCACCCTTGGATGCATAATGGAGATATGGCCACTTGTGCATAAAGAAACATAACTTAAATGAACTGTAAAGCTTTGTGCTTTATTGGACAGTACTTTTTGAACTTTTTTCCCCTGAGTGAATTATTCAAAAGATCTTCGTAAATGGTGCATAACTTTAAACTGGGTCCATAGACTGTAGATCAGGCAATTGATTCTCCTCCTTAACTTCATTTGTTACATGATCACATTATTGCTTTTCCTTTTTTGATGAAGGTTTGGTGGCTGGTTTTTTTTTTTTTTATTCATTATTACACAAATAATCTAAAATGAGGTCTAATATCCTAATCTGTTGTTATTTTACATTTCTTCAGCTCACTTAAATTACCCTTCATGCTATCTTGCAAGGTCATTTCTTGCTAAATCAGAACACAATTTCAGGTGAAGACGTCTGCTTGAATTTGGAGAGAGGTTGAAATTGATATTGATATGAGACACATTGAAAGTGATATTAGGAAAGTGATCAAAACCCACTAAAGAAAATCAGAAAAAGTTAAAGAGGAAATTCTGGAAGATTACGTGGGGTTTTTTTGTTTTGTTTTGTTTTGCTTTTTTCTTTTTCTTTTTTTTCCCCAAGAGCATTTGAGTTTCTTCTTAAAGTGGTTCAACATTTTAAGACGGAAGTGTTTGCTTTGGGTAGCTTTCTGAAACCACATGGACTAAGTAAAAAAGTTTGCTAGCAATATTTGTGTGAAAAGAAAGTCCYTACACTGTGAGTTGTCAAAGCTGAGCTTCTGCTGTGTTTATAACACACGAACCTTTTTGTATACATTGCATGGAGTGAAAGTCCATTCTTTTATAACATGTATCCATCAGATTTGCATAGCTGCTAGTAAGGTACTAGCAGGTGCTGACTATAGGAAACAGAGCTTCCTGACAGGCTGCATTACTCTTTTTTTTTTTTTTCCCCCAATAGGTTTCTGATGTGAAAGTTATAAAGAGTTGAATTTCTCTTTAGATAATAATTTACAATTAAATGGAGACTGATTGATCAGGCTTGACACAATGTTGTCAACATGAAATCAAAGAGGGGACAGTACATTTGCATTTGCTGTCTTTGTAAAGTGAGATTATGTTAACAGCATGGAGCTGCCTCACTCCCCTAGGAGCACAAAGAAACTCCACTGTTGCAATTCTGAAATGCTTCTTGAAGAGGTGAAGACTACATCTGCTCCATGTTGTCTCCAAACTGCTTGTGTGCTAGAATAGCCTCTGGCTCTGCCTAGTGCTTGAGCTGCTGTTCCAGGCTTACCTCCCATGAATGTGCTATGGGATTAATGAACTACTAAATGTCTATGGCTGCTTAAATTCTCATAATTAAACCATTTTCCCATAACTCAGATTGATTAAAAGGATAGGACACAGAGTTTAGTCTTTCATGAACATAACTGATATATTTTGTCAGCTTCCATTATCAGTGTTCTTTGTTTACAAAATGGAAACACAGAGGAGAAATTTAGTATCAAGTTTTCCCAAAGTCCTATCTCACTTGAGCAACACAAAGTCTGTGATTTCATGTGTGTTTGTCTGTATAGAACATATAGATGTCAAAACTGACTGCTTACATGCAAAAATGAGTAATTGCTGTATGATTTACTGATGTCTGTAGATAATTTGATAGGTGTATAAATTTATACATTTTTCTCACAGGTGTATCTCTTGTTAGAAAGGTGCTAAAGTTCTTCTCCAGGTGATAGACAATTATCAGCCRAACATGTTAATGAACTGTACTTCTGTCTAAAGTAATTTCTACATCTCTGTAGTATCCACAGTGATAATGTGTCAGACCAGAGAAATAACTACCCTGTGAACAGGGGTCATTTCTTGAGCAATGCACGAGTGTTAGACTAATCTGGTAAAAAGGACAGAAGGAGACAAAGTGTAAAAGGAAAAATACAGTGGCTAAGGACATATTGTATATGTAGAGGACTTAAAAGCCAAACTGGGGACATCAACCCTCACTGTCACTCTGAGATCCATGCAGAGGAGGTTCATTCATAGGAAGGGCTCTTTTTAGTAGAGGTGCAGAGTTGCTTTGGGTGTGTGTATTATGGAGGATTACAAATAACTGTAAGACCTGAGCATTGGAATAACGCTGAGCTGTAAGGCTGTGAAATGTGTGATGAGAAAAACATTTGCTTTTCATTCTGTTCTCCATCACCAGTGGAAAAAAAAAATTCTTTCCCTTCCTGAAGGAAAACACTTCCCTTTCCATGGGAATTGCCAGAGCAGAAGTGTGTGCTTTCAAAAGCAGCAGGACTTGGACTGTACCCAGCAAGCAGTGGCAGTCAGGGAAGGAAGAAAGGAAACCTCTAATCCACAGGAGAGACCTCACCTTTTCCTTGAAGAGAATCCTATTTGTTCTGTCCTAAGGGGCAGGAACAGGATAGCAAGAAAATGTGGTTGAACTTCTCTGTGCTCTATGGAAAAAAATATGCTGAAACATGAGCTTTTCCCTCTTGCCCATAGTTCTTCTTTTCAARTATTTTTTCTGAGTAGAGGATGAACTGGTCCTGCACTTGTGTGTTCCCTTCTGAAAAGGGAGAGAGGACTTTGAGATTATATTATAGTGCTTTCTATAATTACTTGCTAGAAACTAACACAAAAGGGAAGTGTGAACATGTTTTCAGGAGCTAGCAAAGTGTAATGAGAAGGAAAAGCCTGTTCTTCTGATTATTATTTATATTATCAGCACCAAAGAGCTCTAAGGCATAAACCAGGACCACATGGGGAGGCTATGATTCAAGTATAAGATAAGAGACAACACATGGATCCAGACAGCTAAAGGAGCACAAGGAAACAATGAGGCAATGTTGGTCAGTATGAGAGAAAGAGTCTCAGTGCATTATTAGCTTAAACATTTTCTCATGTTTTTTTTGTAGGCATCACAGCAAGAGAGTTTTAATGAGGGATTTGAAGGAAGATAATGAGGTTGTGTGGCAGATGCTTGGAAAAAAATCACAGAGGATCTTGTTTAAAAATATCTGACAAATGGGTGATGGAAGCCAACATTATGGTCTAACTGGAGACAGAGCTCACTGGAGATGATAGGTAGGATAAAAATGAGAAGGAATTTGAAGATGAAGGCAAATAGCTTATATCTGATTCTTTACAAAATCATAAACAGGCATTGGTCAAACAGGCTGACACTTTTGTTCCATTGGATTCTGTGTGAGGGGATCAGAGTTCACAGAGGAACAGATGTTATGATGGTGGAGATTTGAGGTGGACAAGATTTTTGGCTTTGTGGGTGAATATGAATGGGCATTCATTAAAGATGCTATGCAGAAACAGCTACAAAATTTAGACTGAAGTGTATCACATAGGACATTGACTTGTTTACAAAGGAGATTATGTGATCTCAATTTCTTGAGGCATGTGAGACAAGTTTTTGTAGGTAAAAGGGAAGCACTGGCTGGTGTTAAGAGGAAGTTGTGTCAGTGGTGCAGTTTGTCACTCTTTTCTAATGTGGAAAACTAAGAATCTTTTGTCTGAATGAGGGCAATAAAAGAAATTTAAAAAAAATACACATGCATACAAATGTATGTGCTTGCACACAAAAATACAGTGTGAGCAGTCATAGTGACAGAAGCTCAGTTCTGTCCATTTTTGTTGGACACATACTTATGCCATCSCATTGAATTTTTTCAAAAGCTTTAGCTGGTTACTTTGAATTTTAAATAATCCTCACCATTAAAAGTTCTGTTGCAAGACCGGCTATATCAAAATGCTTGCAAAAAAAGGTTAGTTTCCCTGAAAATCAGGGGTTTAATACAGATGATCAAGGCAATTACTACATGTCACAGTGGAGACCAGGTAGTTAATGGGAGATTTGGGAAAAACCAGTGCACACAATAGATTTCTTTTTTAGTTTTTATAGAAGAAGAAGGCAAATATGTGTTCTTTGTGGGAAGCCTAAGCCTATAGAAAGAGTCAACATGGGAGAAGACATGCTGAGCTGTTTTGTGAAGTAATTTTAAAGTACTTTGCATGAGAAAGTCTATAAAGGTAGCAGGAGTAAGAAACTAACGTAATTAATGGACAGAACCTCTAGACATTAAATTAATGATTTGCCTTAACATTCACAAGAGAGTGGGTGACAGATGCTGGAAATGGATGTAAATTTCCTAGGAGAGGAAGAAATACTGAGGGAAATCAAGACCATACCTGAACAGATGATCAGGATATTAGAACGTTTAAAGACTAGCAAAGCTCCAGGGGCAGATGAAGTGTGTCCCGGAGATGAGAAACGCAAGAACCTGAGGCAAAATCATATTAAAATAGAGGGAGGATGTTGGTGGACTTAAAAGTGGTGACTAGAAACTGGGAGACAGGAAATTACTGATGTTTAAGTATCATTTCTGCTCTTGGGAATAGTGGCAGCTAAACATTCACTTTCAGAAAGATATTATTTGGTTACAGTCAGAACTCACTCAGGAAAGGAAGACACTTAATTATTTTAAGTCATGGTCTACCTCAATTAGATTAAAAGTTAACTAGAGAGAGGGAGACAGGGATGTAAGTGCTGATGATTTTAAGAAGCTTTATCTATAGCAGAGTCTAAAAGACAGACCAGACATTTAAAAGCTTTTCTAGCCAGCCAACATCTCTTTGCATGTATATGCCCCTGGGACTTCCTTTTCAAAGCTGGTGATTCCTTGCAATATGTTCTGAGGGTTCAGTGGCAACAAGAAGTCTCTGCACCCATCAGACCCACAGTATAGTTGGTGCCAGTTTGGGTTAAATATTGGTCAGTGTCAACTGAACTGAAAAGTTCAGCTTATTTGAATAAGGGAAGATGATCAGCTTCAGGAGGTGAAAGAGTCCTGGAGTTAGCAGGTAATGGCAAACACAAATGAAGGCAAATGACTTCAGCCATTTTGTGAGGATCAGCATAATGATAATTTTCATTTACTAGAGCAACACAAAGAAGGAGAAGCATAGGTGAGTAAAATGATGAGAAGTAATGATTTGCAGCTGTGAAGAATTTGGCATTATAATACAAGTAAGCAAAATAATTCACACTTGCCTGGGATAGCTCAGGAAGATGGTTCAGCAGACTGGTTTGTATATACCAGGTGGAAAAATGTAAGAGAATTGTAGGAGGAACAAGAGAAAAAATGTAAAAATGGCTAATCCCCCATAGTCACGTGCAAATCAACATTAATCCGGAGGATCATCTAGATGAAAGAATGGTAGGCATATAACTAATTTTTCTATGTAATGTGTAGAAATGTAAACAATGTGTAGCAGCAAACAAAGCAAGCAACATCAAGGATACATAAATACAGCTATTGAATATAAATTATTTTAGCATGCTATAAAAAAATCACAAAATCTGTGATGCAAAAATCTCCATTGTCTTTGTCATTTTAAATCTTCTATTAATATCTTGATACATAGAGAATGTCCATATAAAAATACATGGGCTAATAATTCTGCAAAGGAAAACATACGGATCTGTGTTTATTGTAGCCACAGAGTTTCTTTCTAAAATGAAAATAAAGATATGTGTTTGCCACCACTCAGGGCAACAACCAGCCAAAAAACTTGGTGATGAAAAAAATGTCATTAGTTCCATACTTAATTTGTCATCGACCTGCTCTATTTAAATATAAAACTGGTTATTATAATCTAGCAACTGTGGTATGGCTGTGAGTACATCCCCTGAGTTTTTCTTGTCTAGTGGAAATGTCAAGATTGTATTTTTTGTCTCTGTTTTTCTAGTACAAAACCACTCTACAAGACCCACAGTTCTTAACAGTGCTGATTAATGACTTAAGACCAAAGTCTATCAAAGTTAATGGAATGGCTTCGTTGTCTTTTTGATCAATCCATCTGTCCTCTGGCATTTTGGACTTGTGGCTTTTCCATTCAGTAATAAATTATTTCAGTTGTTTCCTCTTTACAGAACAAGGGAGATTTACTTTTAGTCAGACTTCACCAGTGAAGAATTTGTTTCTCAGAAGACACAAACCCAGTTTTCAGAGTCAAAGAATATTTTGAGGAGTCTGGGGGAGGAGGAGGAAAGACCTTGCTAGATGCCTCAGAGATTTTGTGAGAGAGCAAGCCAAAAGACCTTGCTTTATTTTCTGTTTCATGGTTCTGGAATTTGAAGGACTAAACCGGGAGGCTATAGAATTTCCCAGGGAGGACTGATCATGTCTCACAAAACCTGAAAGCTACAGAGTCAGTGGGAACCACTGGAGAGATTACTTCATATTGTTTCTTAGTGATGAATAACAGGCTGGAAATGCTGTGGTGGGTTGGTGGTGAGAGTGCAAACAGTCTCCCCGTTCATGAAGAAGCACATTCTTCCCAGAGAAAAAGCTGGTAAAAGTCTGGTACCCTGCCAATGTTTCTGGTGTAAACATTTCTGCTTCTGCTACTAAATAGTTGCAGTAGCTTCCTAGACTAAGCAGATACTTTTTGCCATCCCATTGTCATTGCAAACATCAACTGATCACTGATGCCAGATCTGTACCCTTCAAATCTTCCAAGTCAGACCTGCTTAGTTTGCTGACAAAAAGAAATTTCCCCATTCAGTACCATGGAGTCAATAAAAATGTAGCTGTAGCAGAGCAAGTTGCATTCTCTTCTCCCTGATGTACCATAATCATCAAATTGTAAGCTGAGATACAATTCCAGCAATAACGTTGCACATAATAGTTGATGTATGAAGCAGAAAGAACATAGTTAATTTGCAGATGTGAATTTGAGCTTTCATGTCCATCAGACAGGAAAATCTGGTTTTTACTGAAGACTGAGAACATTTTAAATGGAAGCCACTGATGGAAATACATATGGAATGTGAAAAAGTGCTTGTATGGTCAATTTTCTATCCAGGTGAACCTTCTTATTTCTTCCTGTCAGCTTTACTGGGACTTTGTATTCACTTCCTTGCTGCTCTTCCTTGTACATTCCTATGACTGTAAATTTTCTTATGGTTTCTTGGTTTTACAGACATATTCTATTTCTTGCCGTGCAGGAAATGGCAGCTTTTAAATGACTTAATATAGAGGTTACCATCCAGAAGACAAAAGTGTGTAACACTTTCATCATGATATTACATTTCTAATTCTTTCTCTAGTCAGTGTTACTGTATGGGTCTCTCTTCATAGAAACAGCTATTCAGGACAACATTTAAACACTAAATTTAATCTTTGATTTTAAGATATCTTCAGGAACTGTACCTTAAGCTGCATCCCTGCTGGCCAGCTAGTGTTATTTTAGGATGTAGGAAGCTTACTGCAGTGGAATTTAAGGTGTGGTCTTAGATATTCTGTAATAAAAATCTATGCTCTTGCTTTTTCCTGTGATAAATTTTTGTTTTTGTTTATGCACAAGTGACCTTGGCCTGCCTTGAATTTACTACATGCTAAGGACAGGTGTGTGGGCTCTTACTATGGAGCAGCTGACATACAGTATCTGAATCCTTTATGACTACTTGTTTAAGTATCACTGTGATCACAGTAGATACACAGCTGGGAGTGCACCTTGCATATGGCCACATTTCATTGCAACTTAGATATTTGTACCAAGATGTGCCATAGTATCTTCAGCTGGTACTTTGCTCTTAGCAGATGGCAGGACTAAGCCCTGGCTGACAAGCTTTGCTACCCTGACACCAGCTTCCTTCACATTTTTCAGAAAAGGCTATTCTTGGAGGTTAAAGAGGATATTTTTAAATGTTGTTGTCCAGCAGCAGTAGATTTCAGGATAGGGTAGGCTGAGAATTTCTTGACAAACAACTTCTTTATCAAGACTGAAGGTATTCACAGAAATTGGCTTGGTGAGTTTGAGTTTACAATCTTCTTAAACACATTTGTTTGGTTCAGAAGGAGCTTCTTTATCGCAAACAGATGAAAGAGGAAAAATTCTGGGTGCAGGGGCAGGTGATGGTAGCATGCCCATCTCCATTTACACAGTTGGTTATTTTTTGTTCTTCCAGTACAAATCTACTTAAATGTTGGCCATAAACCTTGGCTGCATTTTAATATTGGCTGTGTACTTGTGATCTTTCTCTACTGATGCTTAAAAAGGGCACTGACTCTTCCTTTTATTTGATTTCTGTCTGCAGTTATAAAATTAATCTCCCAGCCTCATGCTGCAATGAGCTGTGTCAGTGGAAGAGAGATAAGTTTCTTTTTTTTTGCCTTAAAACTTCTTTCAAAGTTACAAGGAGTTTAGCACATTTACTTTCTCTTTTCAGTTTTAACAAAGCCCTTGTCTTTTTTCTGCATTTCTATTTTATCCATGTCATTTTGGTTCTTTTGTTTTATACTTCACATTTTTTCCACACTCTTTTTTTCTTCCCTTCAAGCCTAGTTTATAGTCTCTGACAGGATTCTTTCTATGCTATCTGCCAAAACATCTGTTCCTTTTCTGAATAAAAAGCTTGCTTCTCCAGAAAGTGTCACATGGGTCCACACCAACTATAAACCTTCATTTCTCTCTGCAACTTTGCCAATGATGGACCAACACTGGGAAGCTTTGTATTCTTGTCTGTCTTGTTTCATTTTTCATTACGCCTAATTCAGGTAGTTTATTGGGGAAAAAAAATTTGCATAGTTTGGATTTCAATGTACATATTTCCTTTCAAAATATGCTATTAGTTATTTGTACTTTCTATTTTTAATCTTGCAATTATTTCCTGAATTTCTGATCAAAGCAGATATTTATTAGCTTAAAATTGATTCCACTTAAACAGATTCTATTGCCTGTTCTTTTCTGCTAGGACCACATTTGCATTAATACTCTTACCAAAAATGCAACGTAACTGTCCTTGATTCTTCTTGGATTGATTTTTGGTGATGCTACAATTTTGCAGTCAAGGTGGCATTCAGAGCAATTTTGGGTTTCCTTGAGGAAGTTGTGTAACTTTCAGTACTTTTGTTTTGCCATTTGTAATTTTTAATGATTATAATAAATCTTATGTAGTAGACAGACTTGACTCTATTGTAAAGTTCTTTGACATCTTTAAGGAAAAGTGCTGTATTTGAACAGGATATTATTTTTATGTTGTGTTCCCACAGTATAACAAAATTCATGTCAATAAATATTTTTCATGTTACATTTATAAATGGTCAATACTAGCAATAAATCATTTAGATATTTCCCCCAAATATGGAAAGAAACATTTATTGTTTTCTATCTTGCAAAGTAAAGGAAAAAAGTGGTTTTCATATGTATTTGTCTGTGGCATATTTTGCTGTTGATATGTTGCTGAGATCATTGTCTTTTGACTATATTAATAACTAAGAAGAAGAGGGTTTGCTGGTGAATGATTTTAAGTTCCTGCAAACATCTGAGCCTTAGTGTGGTAAATAATATGAGAGAACAATGGATAGAAACTTCCCCATGGAGTAACTGTAGCTGTTTCACTATTTCGGTCCCCTGAAGTTTTAATTAGTTTTCACAGAAATGAATGAGGAATTTTTTTTTTTTTTTTTTTCTTAATCTGCCAGAAGTTTCTTCATCTTCTTCCCAGGAAAACTGTGTATTTCCATTGTAAGATTTGTACCAGTTACTTAGGGGTTTCCAGTGTCAATCTGGGATGGGGATGGGGAAACACGCATTCTGCTCCATTGTTCCTTCTCTCTGCTAGACACAAAGAGAGTTTCTCCAGGTGGCAGAGATTTGATAAATGCTGGAAAGCCATGTAAAGAGAATTGSTAAGGAAATTGAATTCAACCCCTCTCCATGCCTCGATCCCCCCTAGAACAGGTGGCCTGGCATACTGGCCACAAGTTCCTGTTGACTGAGTCCATCCAATATCTCAGTCCCCTCGTGCAGGGGATTTGTTTGTGGAAGCTGGCAAGCTGCCTTCCTGGAGGAGCTGCAGCAATAGGAGGAGGGCTGGGAATGGTTCAAAAGTCCTGAGTCTTTTCATGGCTCTTGCTGTGTTTTGCTGGTTCTTTGAAGTGTTTAAGAGAGATTGGTGTGTGATTTGTTATATGAAAGTTTGAAAATTCCTAGTCAAGGAAATATTTCCAACACAACACAAAACACACTTTCTCAGTCAGCTTTCTGTGGGGACTTGCATGTGTCTCTTGCTGAGATCTTAGGGCAAGACTTGTGAGAGAGTTTTTTCCTTTCTTGGCTTAAATTGCYCAAAATATTAATTTGAAAATAATTTTTGTTACCTATGTAGACCTGCCCCAGTATGACCAAGACAACAGGAAAGGGAAAATGTTCTCAGTCCTGACAAATATTAATCATTCATTTCAGTAAGTTGATATTGACTGGGCTATTCAGTAACCGTGTGGAGCAGATTAGAACTTCCGTCATGCTAGTGTAGTTCTGGAGTAACTCCACTGAAGTGCAGTCAACTTGTACTATAAATTGTTTTTATTTGTATACTAGAAAACCAGTGCTCTCTTTTTGTCCCTTGAGGGGCAACCTGAGCAGCTGGTAGCCCATCAAACTGGGAGGTACCTTTCAATGTGTCTCTCTGTGTGAACTACCTAAGTGCCTGCCAAAGTCATTGTGCCACTGGATTCATGAAGCCTGAACTCAGTTCTTACAGGAAATGACTCACTTGAGTGAACACATACAAATACTGTGATTTGTATTTACTTTGGAAGATTTACATTTTTCAATGGATGAAAATGAAGAAAATCAGGGCTCTGCCAATACTGTGCAACAAATGCAGTGCAGACCTCTGAGCTAGAACTGCGCAAGCTATCTCCTGAACCAGAAAGCACAGAGCTGCATCAGCTCAGCACAATGCCCAAGTTAATAAGCTCTGCTAATAGGTGGGTCTAATTAGTTTCTGCACAGCATCATGTCCACACAGTTTGTCTGCTTTGAGGGACCTTGCTAGTATTTCTGTCTGAGATATTAATCAGTGCAATCTCAGGGCAGTAGGCTCTGCATTCCAGTTTGCAATGATGATGTGCTCTAAATATTACAGAAAAGTAAATGTAACCTATATAGAGAAGTCTTCAACAGGCAGGTTTAAAGCAGAAATGTGGTTCTAAGCTTAGTTACAAATATGATCTTAAATCTTGTAAAAAAGCAATATATATTGACATACACATGTAAGAAGCATGAAGCTATGTGACAAACTGCAACAGTACTCTGGCATTTACAGGAAAATTAATATCAATTTAATGACATTTTAATCTGGCAGACAATGTGCAGGTAGAACCCCATGTTCTTCCAGTTTTAAGCTTTGCAATAAGACCTGAGTGCATGGCAGACCATATTGCCTCTATGTTTTTTCTCTCTCAGTTAGTAAATGTTAGTCTGAAATATAATTGAATGTAAATTTGAAGATAACCAAGGAAAGAGATTAGATCTGGAGATAAGGAACTTAGAATAAGCTAATCATATTCAGAAAAAAAAACTCAAAGAAAATGGTCTTCATGCTGTAGCTTGAAATTTGAGGAGGGGAAAACCTTTTGTTCATCTCTTTGCTGTATGATCCTTTTTACAATGAAATTCAACACAAAGTGAATTTCAGCTGGTTTGGAATTATATTACCATCTGGGGAAAGATTTTGAAACAAGCCAAAACTAACAGATTTTCACCCAGCCCCTTAAGAATTCTAATTGCCAGGAGTTGGGCATTTCTTAGGAGCAAACTGACAGTGCAGTAGCATGAGTCTGCAAGATCTTCTTGGCTGCAAGATCTTCTTGGCTGGAGATACTTTTTGATTCATGTAGAATCACCTAGAGCTCGGCAGATATTTTTAATGTTTCTACTTAGACAGTTTCATCTATACTTCATCTGGAAACTATGGCCAAAGCTGTAATTAACGTTGTCAAGTCTGAGCATATTCTTGATGATGTTGTTGGTTAAAACCGGTGTTGAACAGAGGGGGTCAAGCTGCATGCCTCAGGGGCTCTATAGTGTACTTCAGAGTCCCTCAGTAGGGATTAGCAATTAAGTTACTAGTTCAAATCCAGGAAAGGTCAAGAGTGATTAACACTCTTTTGTTCCATTGGTTAGTGGGAAACAGATGTAAAATGAAGTGATGATCAAAATCCAATTCCTAGTAGATATTTTACATCATAAACACCAAACTCCTAATGATCCCTTGCTGGTAATTTGATTAGAATGGGCAGTAATTGAACAGGCACAGAGACTGCCATGCAGCCCTTACTGCCATTCCCCGTAACAAAAAGTACTGCCATTTTTGGACTGAAGGACAAGCTGGAAAATTGCAGTCTCTCTGCATGAGCTTTTTGTGTTCTGTTGATATATTTGGAAATCTTTCATCCTGAGTGATATCAAATCATATTTTGGACCACAAATACAGCTGAAGATTATTTTAAGTGCTCTGAATGCAGAAGAACCTGCAATTTAAAACTTAGATTTTTTTTGTAATTTTAAATATATATGGTCAATCCTCAGCTGGATTAATCTGACATGGATCTGCTGAAAAATTAGTTAAGTGGTAGTCAATGAAGCTGGCAAAGGATCTGATTCTGCGTTACTCAAAGTACATGATCATACTTGAAAATGCATGAGTAGTTTTAGAGAAAGTATATCATAGCTAAATTATGTGCATTATACATACAACTCCTGCCCTTCTTCTACTTCTTGGGCACCAAACAGGTTAGAGTTAGGGTTAGGTGAGAGGTTGAATGTTAGGGGCTTAGAATGAAGAGTTAGTGTTTCGGGTTGGGGCTTAGGCTTCAGGCATTTTGTTGGAGTTATTGCCATGATATAGCAAAACTGTAAATTCCAAAGCTTAATGTTCTTGTACTATCCTGCAACTGGTGAGTGACAGAATGTCTTTCTTGCAAACATGATGTCTTTTAGACCAAATCTGTGTATATACTGTTCTCCATGGAAAAACTGTTCTGAAATTACCAGAAAATATATTAATTCATCCAGGATATTACTAGATTCCACTAGATGAAAAGGCTTCCATATTTTAGCAACAAAATCTGTAAGATGAATGCACAAAAAATTTTCGGTGGGTGGATAAAATGCTTAAAGGAACTTGTAACAAGTACCAACTGGACTTTTCTTGCTGCCCTACAGTCCCTTGTCTTCGTTATGTATAAAGCAAACTAAGAAAGAAAACACTCTAAAAAGCTAATAGCTTGAATAAGATGAGTAAGATGTTGCTGGTTTCCAGTAAGTTTATAAAAATTGTACCATTAGAATTTTATTAAGTAAATTTAAAACAACGGATCTTGTTGTTCACTAGGTAGCTAATGGACTACCCAGAGCTGCTGTTGACTGACAGCTGAAGGATAAAGGGGGAATTGAGGGATTCACATTTTGGAAGACAGATTATATTTGTATGATTACTTTCACTATCATTTTTATCAGAGGAACAAGTCAAACATTTCTCACTACTGAGGGCAGGTGTCCCTGCTCCTGGAAAAAACTGGGACCTCTTAATGCTCTGCAAGTGGTTTTCAGGCTTCTTGATGACATGGGCTTAGTGAGTTCAATAACACAACTCACTTCTGAGCTGACTTTGTTTCTTTGAGCCTGCATCCTTTTTAAAACAGGTAGTGGCATTTTGTATCTCAACCAGTTATTCGAATCAACCTTTTTTGGGACATCCTGGATATGACATTGGAAAGAAAAGCCCAGTGATTTGTACTAACTCTTAGCTCTGCAGTTGAGTTAGGACATCACCAATATTTCTTCTTTTAGCTTTGCCTTTGCCCAATCTGTTTCAATGAGAAAGCTCTCTAGGGTAGTGACTATATATGTTTAGTGTCTAGTACACCCTATCCCTGACCACAGGGTGGTCCGTGAGCATTGCAGTAATAGTAATAATATATAACACTAACTATGGGTTTTGAAAGGATGTCTATTCTGCAAATGCATTTCAAAGAAACACACSTAAAAGTGTAATTTACTCCCTGAAAAATGGAACTGCTAAGCATTTATATTTAAATTAAATGCTTTTATGAGTTCATTGAATGTTATTTAGCAGTATATTATAGCGAAGGCATGTTACCTATTGCCTTAGAATGAGGATTTTATTGCTTTTTCATAGTTATCTTYTGTATCAGCGTTTGGCAGGTAACAAATGAAATTTGCTTGCTAAGGTTAAATTGTTTTGTGCTGCTGCTCAGCCACACAGATATAGAGGATGAGACAATGGAAAAAAGTTATTTGCTCTTTTGGGCAGACATAGGAATATATTAATATACGGTGATCTTGACCTGTCTTGGAAGAAATGTTTATTCTCTGAAAGGCAAAGAACTTAATTCCTGTCCGAATCACTCCATTGAAATCCTGTTCATGCAGGAGGCTGTACAAGTGGAACTGCAGATAGAATTGGCCCAAATAATTCAGTGCGGTCAAGGTGGTGATGCTCAGAACAGTCTGAGGTCAAAGCAGAATGGACTACAAGCATCAGACAAAAAAGATGAAGGCTCTCTGGAACTTGGTATGAAAAGTTCCTGTTTCTCTGTCCATTTTCAGTACCACTGCATTTCCTGACTCATGCAGATTTGGGACCAATAATGCCTGATTCTTCCTGAACCCTGAATTTGTTATACTTTAAGAATATGAAAACATGCTATTGAGTAAATACTAAAGCTCAAACTTGTAAGGATTCCAGCCTAATTTTTTGGACTCCAGTGTTTTTCTTAAATTTCAAAAAACTTCTGGAAACCATGCTTCGCAGGTTTCCCTTTAGTCTAAGTCCATTTTGATAGGCCAGTTGAATTTTTTTTACATACCTGAGAAGTCCTTGTGATACAAGGTCAGAATAATAAATTTTATGTTTTTATTTTTTATGTAGGAAAGTAATATAATGCCATCACTACTTTATTACTCTGCAGTCATTGTGTTACTGTGCAACTTAAAATATTTCAGCCATCAGCATTTGGAGAAAGTTCATAGGTGTAGGGCACTCCATTATAATTTGCCTTTAAAGACTACATTTCTTCTAGTCACCCTGCCTAGAAATGCAGTTATGGATCAAGACACTGGAGCTAGTTCTGAGGTGAGCTGAAGAGATGGTAAACTGAGAATGCACTGTATTTGCACTAGTATAACCAGTGCCCTAGGGCTCCAGTATTTCTGTTTATAAGTTGAGTTAATATTTCTTGTTAATTGAAAATGTTTGGACCTTTTCTGAAGACTGGAAAAGTCTCTGAAGGGTTTATGAAACTGGTATTCAAATTTTGGTTAAAAAAAGAAAAGTCTTTCTGTAATTTGAAGGTGCTCAGCAGAAGTCAGCAGGCATAAAATAATCCCAAATATGTCAGCTTACTAGACCTTGAACTATCTTGTATTCAACTTGCTTCAGTACGTTTTAATATGAATTTAAAGCAATGTATCAGAACTACTGTATGTTAAAGGAGAGGACTCATGGTCCTCCACAGACAAGCTCACAGCTCTGCTCATTATCCTAGAAATTGGTGTGCTGAAGCAATGTTTTCTTCCTAAGTTTTTCATTTCAGTATGAAAAACTTAGCAATGAATGACCTCCTTCAACTTATGTGTCAATGCCCAAAGGACTCTTAACTCATCTCAATCTAAATTAATGACCTTAGTGATAGTACTAGCAATTGGACCATGGCTCTCATGAGCCAAATATTTGCATATGGAATTTGATTAATCCTGCTGGCTATTAATTTTCACTTTTAATTAGGTGTGATACTATTGCAGGAAGAAAATACAAGACTACTATCAGGCACAGACAATGTTGATTTTCTGTTGAATATTATATTCTGTTTTGTTTGGCTGTGCTAGGTTCCCCCACAATGTCTTTTTGGATCAACTCAGAAAGGTACGATAGACGTAAAAACTGGTCTGTGCAAGTTCAGGGATAATCACTACAAAGAGGTACCATGCTGAATGAATATTACTAGTTTACAAGAGGTAGAGAAATTGGTGTACGGTATCCCCTTCTAGTACTCTGTAACTGTATTCCTCTTAATAGCATAATAGGTCTCTTGTGATACCTGTGTCCAGAGTCACAGAAAGACCAGCTATGTAAGCAAATACATTTTTCTGAGGCTACTTGGTCTCCCTGTATTCCAACTGAGCAAATGTACGCTGACGGTAGAATTCTGTTCAGATTTGGATCAAGAATAAATTTTGCCTGGATCTTGTAAATATGTAACATGTGGTGTCTCCTAGTTTCCAATAGGACAATCCATATTTCTTTGACATCTCTGCACTTTGGGAGCATTGCAACATGTTTGCACACGTCATAGCCAGGAAAACAATGTGCAGCACTTGGCTTGCCCAGCAGAGCTGGTGCCCACAAGCTGCTTACCACTGAGCAGACCCCTGTAAGAATTAGCAGACCTTGACAAAATCACCAAGAAAATCTCAATAAAAATTAATTGAGTACGCTTGCAATAGAATAGCTGTTTAATCTTCCCCTTCCTTACCAGAACAACATTAAAGAAACACACCTCTTTCCTCAGAGATGGATTTTAATAGATTTTGATATCCATTGACCGAATGAATGATCAATGCCTATTAAACAAACACAGTTAGAAAGGGAATATATTGCTGCTTCTGGTTGAAATTGAAAGCGAAGAAAACCTTCTTCTTTGTGATCACAGAAGACTTCTGAGAAGTCAGTATGCATATCTGGCAAGGGCATAAGGTGAAGATGAAGGCATAAAAGTTACCAAGGATATGCCAAACTCCGACTGAACCTTGGAACGGCTTCTTCTGTACTTTTAAAATGCCTTTCCTGAAGTTTTCAGCTGTTTGTAATAAATGAATAACTCATAATGAACAACAGGCAATTTTAATGAAAGGAATCTATACTTTTGCAATAGAATTTCTTATACTTGTGCAAACCCTTTTTTGTATTTCATGAGCATCTCATACAGATTCACAATTTCTTTGTGTGGAAATGTACACTCTGCCAACATCAGTGGGAGTTAAATCTCCTCAGAAGACACCTTTGCTCAAATTCAGGTTTCTAGAATGCACCCATGAATATCTATGTGGAAAGTGACTCAGCTGTATCAACATTCTAATGTTTTTCTTTGGAAAAATATGGTATCAGACACACGAGCAACGAAATATTTGGGTAAAATGTGGGAGTATTTTAATTTTATTAAACTTTTACATTAATAGTGTATGATTGGAAACTGTATGTAGAAAATGATTAATACTAATAGAGTATGTTAATAGTGCACAGTGGCTTTGTCCATTATATAGTACCGGGATATCATACATTATATTCTTTTTCACCTTCTTCAGAAGATATGTCTAGCCATATGAAAATGGACATTTTCTTCAGTGTGTTATATATAAAGCAAACTACAGTGCAAATTTTGATTGAAATGTTGCTCTGTGGCCTTTCAGATAAAATCTAATTCTATTTAATATTACTTTCTACATGTATGCAGAAAATGGCAAGGCAATATTAATAAAAGAAGGCTTATAGGAATGTGGAACGAGAACAATAGATGCTTGACAAAATTTATTTACCTAGCTAGACTTTCATTTCAAAGTTAGCAGCACTCTGTGATACTGGCATAATACAGGGGTCTTAGAACTGTTAGACATTTTTAACCCACTTTAATTTATTCCATAGAAGTTTAATCCCCTGCTGAACAGAGATGGGGTGAATTTTCAAAAGTCATAATCCACTGCACTAAAAAATCTTTAATGACAACATAGGCAGCAGGCTTCAAGAGTTTAGTTTAAATTCTTTCTGAAAATGTAAAACATAGGGCAAGAGTTAATAGGATATTTCATACAGTTGTATTTCAATCCTTTTCCTAATCTTTATAAATTCACTTGCATCTCCACCATTAGAAATATTTGGGCTGAATTCCTGCACTTCTAAGGCAAAAAGCAGAAAGCTGTAAAATTGTAATGTGAAGATTTTCACAGCGTATTGTAACTGATTTGGTCCTTCAGTTCACAGGCTATTATATGGGACAGTAGAATGTTTTCTAAATTGAAAGTGAAATGATGTTTTACAAACCAAACACCTTCCATTCTGCCTTAACTAGGCAAGAAAATGAAAACAAGCTGTATAATACCACACTATGTTCATCCTTCTGCTCCTCTAGGATTTTTACAATTGACGTTAGTGGTGGGTCAGGATTTGGCCCATAAATTGAGCTGAGAATGTCCATACATTTCCTATGTATTCCAAACCCACAGTTTTACGCTGGCCCTTGACTACCACCTTTGGAGCTGCCTAGTTCTGGAAGTACCTGTAATTCAGACAATACCTCCTTTTTTTGACCTGGAAGCTCCTCTAGTGCCAGCCATAAACTTTTACAGCTTTGCCTGGCCTAAGCATCCAGACACCAAGCTTCTACCTGAACCCCACAGGAAAAATGCTGCTGCCTTGCTAGATTTTGTTGTGGCCTGCTGGACAAGAATTTAGGTGGCATCAAATGAAGCTAGGAGGTGACTTGTTCAAAACAAACAGGAGGAGAAGGTTCCTCAGACAGTCTGAAGTTAAGTTTCAGAGAGAAACAGGCAAGTTCTTGTGATATTTGTTGAATGTTATTAAATTCATAGCCACAAATCCAGCTTAAGAAGCCCTTGATCTGCAAAGGCTTGAAGATGGGAAAGATTTTCTGGTAGAAGTAGTATATTCCTTCCCTAATTTTGGATTCTTTGCCAAAAAACGACTTTTAGCCATTGTTGGATACATGGTACAGGACTAGATGGACTTTTGGTTTGACTTGCTAATGTTCTCAAGCTTTTAAATTAAATAGACAATGGCAGTCACTTCCTTTTTCTCTAGGAGCTACATCTTTGAATGAAAAACAATGAGATTCCTTCTTTGAAAGACAAGAGTGACAGCAGTGCCTGTCTTCATCCCTGCTTTCCACAAAAAGGGTGGAACATTTCTTAGGGCTGGCTTTTCATCACTCCTTGCCATGGATCTGTGGTTTTGGTTCCTGGTTCAAAGTTCCCAGTCTTCTCCAGGCACTTACAGGAGCCTGGATGTTTAATTCTGAGTCTTTGATTTCCACTCTGAAAGTTTGTGAAAGGGAAAAGAAAATCATGGGTTCTTACAAAAAGCTGTACTGCCACAGCTGAAAGGGCAGCACTGGCAGAGTGAAGCAGAGAAAAACAGGAGAAAGAGAAAAATATCAGTTAGGACACTGCTGCCAGAAGAAATGTCTCCATAATTACAGACTAAGTCTGATTGATTTCAAGTGCCTATTTGTCTTTAGATGACTAAACATTTTTTTAAAGCCTGCCTACTAAACATTTTTGTAGTCCCTAGTGAACAGAACAGGCTCAAGAAGACTAGTTTTTCAGATTCTAAATACCTGTGAAAATTATTTGTATGATTAAATCAAATGCAAAAGATAACAGAATAGTACAAAGCTACACTGTTTCTGAAAGGAAACCTCCAGATGGGAAATTTTGTATAACTAAAGGAGGAGCAATGCTAGCAAGTCTGCACACCTTGCTGTATGAGTAACACAGCACTAGCCTGAGCGTGCTTACAGATGTATAGGGAGCAGTGGACTTGAACATGACTAGAGCATTTCAGAAAGCGTTTAGATAGAGCAGTCACTGTCCTGCTTCCAGCCTGCAGCCTTTGTGTTGTCTCCACTGTGTTCTCTTCAGGGCAAACTATGCACCATAATTTTTCTTGCTTACCCTTAGGCATCTAGATGAAGAGCATTTATTCAAACCTTGAAGGTTCATCAGTACCTCATGGAGATAGAGGAGGTACTTCATTCTGTTTTTCTCTCTCTCTGGATTATGGAATAAGCCTAGATGAATAGTTTAGACCTAAGACCTGAATTCCAGGTGAATGAGGTGATCAGTGAGGTGATTCCCACCCTAGATCATGGACTGGGCTGGCACAGAACATGTTCTGACTCTTTCTTAACATAGAATCATAGAATCATTAAGGTTGGAAGAGACCTCTAAGATTATCGAGTCCAACCGTCAACCCAACACCACCATGCCCACTAAACCATGTCCCTAAGCGCTTCATCTACACGTCTTCTAAATACCCCCAGGGATGGTGACTCAACCACTTCCCTGGGCAGCCTGTTCCAATGTTTAACCACTCTTTCAGTAAAGAAATTTTTCCTAATGTCCAATCTAAACCTCCCCTGGTGCAACTTGAGGCCATTTC